>JBBYHM010000027.1:15834695-15847412 GCA_038381775.1 Adansonia rubrostipa | reverse complement strand
TTTAAAAATTACTGTAAATTAAAAAATAAAAAAAAATTTATAATATTAGTATAAAAACCCCCAAACCATGAACTTGGAAACCCAATTCTTTCCACCTGAAAGTAGGTATCAGTAGGCAAAGCATTCTTGAAATCTTCATCCATCAATTCATTTTCAGCTCCTCAAAGGAAAACATATCCCATAATATGGTGAAGAAAATTCAAGCATACAAGCTGTAATTAAATGAAGTTCAGTAACTAAATAACCAAAAGCTTGTTACTGGAACTTACGTTATTACTTATGAGTAAGAAAAGTCCAGTTTGTTCATAGTTCAAAATTCATAGATAATAGCATCTATCATAATAAAACCAAAGTAGGAAGGGAAACAAGCCAAAAAAAAGACGAACAAAAATGCATACCCTTTTTTTTTTTTTATAGATTGAAAGAGCATTCTACAGTTTATGAATCTATTTTCAACTTAAAATACCCCAAAAAAGGGATTATTTATTGCAGAGTTGATCTCTGATCCAGCTGAGTTGAGCACTTGCATGTCAACCTTGTCCCTTGATAGAAACAAGAACTGATCTCCTTCAACTTTCTCAAACCCACAGATCTCAAAGAACTCAACACCTCCTTTTAAAGAACCAACTCTATCCTGTTAAATATATCAGAGGTAAGATTACGATCATGACTAGTTTGACAAGTTTAACGATGAGATGTGAGCATTTTGATCCAAACTGCAGTACTTTAGAGAATTTAATTGCAAGGGGTTCGGGAAAAAAGTTCCTAGATCAAGCAGGACAGTTTCATTAGACTACCTGGAGTATTTTCCCTTCTAAAATAAACCGGAACAAAACAGAGGAGGAGAGAAAGAGAGCGAGAAAAGGAAATCATGCAACCATGTTACTCAGACTTAGGGGTGAGTGTCGGACAAGGGTATACTCAATTTTTTTCATGTATTTGGAGTAACATAGTCATTAACATACTTGTTTCAAAATTTATATGAATAATATACCTGCTTTCGATTTTGAAATCCATGTGTGATAGAAATTTATATAGAATCCTTGAAACTTCATTAAAAAAAAAAAAAAAAAACCTTACTTTCAGATCCGATGCTATATTGCTGCTGAATAACTTAGTGGATCAGTTCTATTACATAAGTAGATTCCTAATTTTTTTCTCATGTCATGAGATAAATAAACAGTTCTTATTTATCGTATCGGCCAAACACCTCGCTAATTGATATTTTAGAGTGTTTACTCTATCAATTAAATCCTTTATCCATAGAATAAAGTATCGAAGCATACATATTTGTTCATATTTCGACTTCTATCAAGCTTTTTTGGGGTTAAAGCTGATAAAAATAGTTTTTTTGGACGATGCAATGCAATATGTAGAAAACCTATGATTATAGGTTCAATTCAGTACCTCGAAAGCTTGATTACTCAGTCTAATTTTTCTAAATTTCTCCTCATCGGGATTCCTGGCCACATTTCCTATATACGTAAGAAGAGTCTTGAACGCTCGCTTCACTTTGGCATCATCATCCTAGTCCAAACAGAAAGAAAGAAAATGTTAGTCGACGACAATAATCTGCTGCTAAAAGGTGCTATAACCTCTCAACTGATATGATCTTATGCAATGTTACTTAAGACTCAGGTAGAGTGTGGGATAGGGGTATGTGTGTGATACGGGTATGTTTAATTTTTCTTAAGTTTTTTCATGTATCAAGAAGGTTCTGAGAAGGTCATAGCCAAATATCAATGTCCAAGAATGTGACGGATACAGGTACTTCAAGAAAATTGAAGAGTCTAAGCAACATAAATCTTTTGGCAATAGACATAGGAAATAAGGCAGATGATACTTCTACAGGGTTGTATCAAGAACAATTTTTATACTATTTACAACCCAATATCATCTGCATGAACTTGGATCTATATAAGATGACAATAACATAAGTTGATCTTGAATTGATGTTCAAAAAACAAAATATTGTATCAAAAGCTCCATCAAGAAAAGTAAAGAAGGCCATGTTTAGTGGGAAAGAGAAGTGTATGAATCGAAGATTGTCTTATTGAAGGGCTAGCCTGCAATGTAGGAAAGAAGATGTCGCAGCCTAACTCTTAGACCAAAAATTTTCTTTCCTTCTGCCTTTTTTTACTACCCGAAGTTCAGTTATGCTGGAAGACTTGACCCTATGTTACTTGGACTTAAGGTGAGTGTCTGATATGGATATATGTCCAACACAGGTATGTTCAATTTTTTAAAAAAGTTTTTCCATTGATTGGAAGGTCATATCCCCATACCTATGTCTGGATATGTGTTGGACACAGATGCTTCAAGAAAAATGAAATGCCAAAGCAACATAAAATTGACCACACGAACCATAATTCTCCATCTTATGACTACCATTTGACAGAAGGTGAATTATACCTGCTTTGACATCAAGGCTTAATTCAATCAAAATCATTCACAATCTAAAACAGTTTGAATTGAAAGTTTTCCCGTCTTTCTTGATATAGTTTTCAATCATATACGTTACATCAACTAAACCCATATGCACTTCCAACTGGAATTTTGCCATGTTAAGGAGACACCATGCTATTGTTTTACCGGCCTAAACAACATTAAGCAATATATGTACAAATACTGAATAACGCCAGGGAAAAGAGCTTGGAAGTCATCAATCTAGCCATAACATTGACAATAATTAGGTTATTGTAAGTTGTTAATAAGCAATGCTCAATATTAAAAATTTTATTAACCTGGTGATTTTGCTTGAGAGATCGCAAACACTCTCGCATTTGTTCTGCCTTTGTGGCAGGCCTAACTGGCAATGAGCTCTGCAAACAGAAACAAAGCGTTGTACGGTTGAATAATGTTTAAATAAAGACATGTTCTGAAGAATATTTTCAACGAAATCTTAAATTACAGCAATACTCAGAAAGGCTATTACCTTTTTCTCCTCCACGACAGGTGCAGAAGGTTTCACAGCTGCAGGCTCCTCTGGCGGCAGCCCAAGCCTCCGCCTTCTCTCTGCCTGTGAGATATATGTAAATTTGTTTACCGGACCCCAAAAGATAAATCATGTACCAATTAATGGCCTACTTAAAACATGTGGAAATTATGAAAAGTTCATAAGTAAAAATAGCTATGTTGCTCCAACTCTTCAATTTTCTTGAAGTACTCATATACGATGCATATTCAAACATGAATATGGGGATATAATCCTCCAAGGACCCTCTAGATATATGGAGATTGGAAAAAAAATTGAACATACCTATGTTGGACACATACCCGTGTCCGACATTCACATCCAAGTCCGAGTAAGATAGAAAAATAGCAACATAGAAATTGTTTCCGTTAGCTGCTAAATTAGATCAAGTTGTTGAAACTATTGAATACTTGATTAATAGTGTTGGACGCAAAGGAAACATGGAAAGAAATAAATAAAACCTTGTCTTCTTCCAATTTCTGACGAATCTTTTCCCTAGCTCTTTTCTCTTCCTCTTTCTCTGCTTTCCGCAGTGCCAACAAACTGAGAAAGCAAAAAAGGAACAAAAGAACAACAATCATCCAATCAAAGTAGGATTAAATCATTGCAAAGAGAAAATTTTAAAAAGCACAAATATAGACTAGAAGACCAACCGTTTTCTCTCATTTTCTTCTTCAATACGTTTTGCTTCCAACAACTCCTTGCCTGCTCGAATCCTCTCCTGAAACAATAGAGAATTTTGTCACTAACATACAGAAAATGATTTATGAAGCTATAATCATGACACATCATGCTTCGCAAAGAGCTGAGAGAGTGAAAAATCTAGCACGGAAGAGACCAAAAAGACAGTTAAGAGGGAAGATGCAGGTGAACAATAGAACAAATATAATAGAAAACAAGGGTGCTTCAAAAAATGATAACAAGGAAAACTGTAAAGTTAGTCGATGTTTTAAAGGACTTATACTTGTGAAAAAAAAAAATAATTATACAGAATAAAAGCCAAAGCTTCATCCCACAAGTGCCACTCTACTAAAAGGATAAATAATTTAGTTCTTCCAAACAGAGAAAACTGGATTATGCGGGAAATTACTAATGCATGAATGAGACAGAGGGATTATTTTTTAAAAATTGTTTTACTATTATTCCCAAAAATGCTATCTGATAATTAAGGGAACTTTTTACAGGACAGATAAGACCAGTAATGTTTTACGGGACTAAATGTTGGACAACCAAGTATCAACATGTAAGCACATAAAGAAAGCGTCACTGAAACAGAATGCTATGTTATACGTGTGAACGTCTATGTTGCTCTGACTCATTTTTCTTGGAGTACCCATGTCCGATTTATGTCCGGACATCGGTATAAGGTTATCATCCTCCAAGGACCCTCCAAATATATGGAAATCTTTAAAAAAAAAATTGGACATACACATACTCGACGCTCACACCAGAGTCCAAGTAACATAGGAGGGCATACAAAATAGATAAGATTACGAATAAGTGCAGAAGAGAAAAGGTAAAGGTTGCACCATGAAGACATATCACAGAAACATATTTAGGGTGGTATAGACACAAAAAAAGAGCTCTAAAAATGCCTCCATGACAAAATCTTATTTGATGGAGATTATCTATGTCAGCGTAGTGAAAGGAAGACCAAAGAATACATGAATGAAAACTATAGGAAAAGACCTCACTTTTTACATTAGTTTAATGAGGAAATAGTATTAAATAGAGCAGGATAGTGCAACGTGGTCCGTATAACTAATCCTATGTAATTTTTCTCCATTTTGGTCAGAAATCCTATGTGGTGGGAAGGGCTTAATTTACCATCGTAGCGTACTAGTTGCTGCCCTGTTCTAGCTCAGAAGAATAAATGCTGCTTAAGTTAGCTGAGCGGACATTTCTATCAACAAGACAATCACATCAGAACAATATTTGACCAACTCCAGAATCATGATATACCAAGTTGGCAGACATTAGAGTAATAGTATTTTTCCAAAATGAGAACCAATAGAAAATTATGAGGAAAAAAAATTATAACTGCATCTATGACACCAAAATATCCCAATCATTAGTGTATTTCTCACTAGAAATTTGGTCAAAAGAAATATTTATGCATCTCTACGGCTTTCCAAGTTTTAAGGGTATAACTGAAATTATCACCGCTTCAGATCACAATGAGTCATATGCTTATGGAAAGGGACTAAATCAATTTTTCGTACTATGCACAAACACAATAAGTGCTTGTTGGCGTGGGAAACAAACTTAAGAACAGGTTATAGAACTATAAATACATTCATCACAAATGTTAGATTGCAGAATAATAAAACATGAGATGAAGAAGCACCTTTTCCCTTTCTCTTTCCATTCTCTTCTCCTCTTCTTCTTTCTTTTTCCGAGCCCGCTCCCTATTATTTAAAAGAATGATAAATATGAAACAGGTGAATAATATAATGTTCCACGGACATATAAGTCTCAATCACATCTTCAAACATATCTGAAATATGTGACAGACCTTCAATGAGAGACAGGCCAGAACTTTCAGAAAAATAAAACTTTTCACAAGATAAAAAGAAAAAGAGATTTGACCTAATCTGCAGCTTAGGAGAATGATCAAGGTTTATACCAATAAAGGGAAAAGCACTAACAAAAGCTTTCATCACCCGTGACTGAACTATGGGCTCTATCTTGAGATGTGGAAGAATGCAAATGTATAAACCATACCTTAGCTCTTCTGCTTTGAGTTTTATCTCTTCTGGTGTAAGAGAAGGTTGAGGTGCCTCAACATTTTTGCTGTCAGGGACCTGAAATTGCAAATGCAGATGAAAAATTCCCATAAGTGTAAGTGATGTCTTATCCTGATAGGGATGACGATAGGTAGGTTTTACAGTGATACCAACCCACCCTACCCCAATACCCTAATAGGCCTGTTTATCAATAATTATGACATTTGGGGATGGGGTGTGTATAGGTTTTAGATACAAACCCCACCTTACCCTTTAGGGTACAAAGATTTCATACCATGGGCATCTGATCTATGTCAGGGTCAGACTCATGTTCAGCTACCCAGTTCACTGCAGCCTCAATGCTCGTATTACCTGCAAAAGAGAAAACCAAAAATTACACAACAGCAATGTCATAAGCTCGAAACTTTATTTGTACCATCCAAAACCTAAGATGAACACATTATTATTTCCTTATCTGTATTCATAGCATCAAAATTAAACGTTAATTGCAAGAAAGTTTTAGTTCACCCTACTAGTACTTGTACAAACGAGTGTGTAGAAGAATAATGAAACAATTCACTTTCATTTTTTGAAATTAGAAAATAATTCACTTTTTAAAACATGCAAAGAAAAAATGCTTGATTACAGAGTTAAAGCATTTAACATGTAGATAAACATTAAGCAAACACAATATTAGATAAAAAAATTTGCAATGCCACATTTACGTTCCAACACAAAAAAGTATTAAGATTTACAACCTGGAAGCAAACTGAGACAAGAAAAAAAACTTGTAAATTATAGCATTTTAAGAAGAATGTTAAATGGCCTTACCAGAAAAATGGAGTGCCCGGGTTGCTCGTGCTGTAGGGAAACCCATTGCTTCCAGTTCTTCAAGCAGTTTTTTGTCAACCTCTGGCACGACCATCTCTATGAAGGAAAAAGCAATAATAAATAATCATAATACACACACACACACACACTCTCTCTCTCTCTCTCTCTCTCTCTCTCTCTCTCTCTCTCTCTCTACACAAAAGAGCAAATAAAGCAGCTACTGTCCTGTCAGCTTTGATGACTTATGAGAAGGAAAAACCTTCATAAGGAAACATAGAATCATCTAGAGCCATGACTTATTTCAGATCCTAACACAAGCAGCATTGGCAGCAAAAGTTACATTAAAATTCCCAGGTAGTAGAATTAAGATTAACATCTTCATTAATTATCTCCAAAAAAAAGGAATTTTCATGAAAGCAGACCTGAGCAAATATTGCTCTTGCTATCATAACAACAAAAGAATGAATTGGAGGGAATGCACCCAAAACTTGTCCCCATTACAAAGCCGTGTGACAAACAAGGATCAGCAAAACAATTAAACCCAAAAATGTTGAAGAGAATCTATTCAAAATTACCACGCTTTATGCTCTAAAGTAAACTTAATTGTAAATGAACCTTCATAAGATGAGAAAATTGACATAGAAACAACTGCTCCTTAACATTCTAACTAACCTCCAATTGCAAATGTACCTTCAGACTGGCTGGTGGTACCTGCGTCAACAGCCTCCTCTGTGTCTGTACCTACCTTGGGAGCCTCCAAATTGATTGGTTTCGCTGCCTCCAAAGTCTTATCCACAAACTCAGTATGCCCTGTTCTTTTAGTATGCAAATCACTTTCCTTCAAAATGAAACATAAACAAAGCCCCACCAATCAAAAAAATGCAAACACAATTATTCCTTTTTAGTTGCCAGAAAAATAGCAATCACAGAGTTGTAAGCCATTTGAGATTTTGTTTTAAAAAACATAAAAATTGATGTTAAAAGATAAACATGGATTCAACTTCAAATCCCACACAATCCAGTTCATGCAAAAGCAAACTTTCAAGTTTATATACAAATAGAAGCCCAAACACTATACAATGATGGCTTTTTCAACACAACCAAAGCCCCCATATTTACCATAGCCTTTAACATAAACAACCACATTCAACAAGGATGCCAAGTCCTTAAAGATCCCATTCAGTGCAAAAGAAAAGTTTTCAAACTAAACTCAATTTAGCACAAAAGGACAAAAAATTATAACCAATCCAACACAAGAGCATGACTTTCAAGTTACACCCTTTTCAATTAAAAGATAAAAGTTTCAATTTAAACCCAATTTCAATGCAAAAGCAAAAATTTCAATTCCAACTAAATTCAGTAGAAAAGCAAAACTTTCAAATTAAACCCAATTCAACCAAAAAAAAAAAAATTTCAAACCAAACCCAATTCAAAATAAAATCGACAAATCCAATGAAACCCAATTCAGTAAAAATGTATATAAATATAAATATATATATATATATATATTATAAGAGACTTTGAAATAAAATTCAATTGAAAGTAAAGTGAAAGCGATGTTATACTGTTTTGGATCGGCACGGTTTGCCACAAGCAGAGCAAACAAGATTAAGAACAGCTTCAGTTGACTCAGAGAAATTGGAATGGGAGGTGAGCTCGGCATGCTCTTGGGCTTCCTCCACGGACTTCAACAGTGCCCCACAGTCGCCACACTTCAAAGACACCCCCGCCATGGATGGATTAATTGATCAGAGCTCTTCAGATTCTTGACTCTTCTACGAAGCTGTAGATCATAGGAAAATCAAACACAATAGCCACTTTTTGTTGCCTTCTTTGGCAACGGAAAGTGAAGAAATTTTAATTAACCGTGTGTTTGGAAGGCAGAATAGTTGGCACTTCATCGAGATAAGATTACTTACAGACCCCAGATGAGGATCCTTGACCCGGTTAGCGACAAAAGGTATTTGGATTTTATTTATAAAAAAAAATAAAGAAATGTATTTATTTATTTGTTATTAAACAGATTATAGGAAATAAAAACGAAATAATTTGTTTAATTAGTATGAAATTTTTAATATTGCAATTTGCACATACATATATATATATATAATATATATTTATATCAATTAAAGAAAACCTACCGAACATAAAATATAAATTTTAAAAATAAAATTAATTAAAAATATTTATATATATGTATTAGATAATTTATAGAAAATATATAAGAAGAAGCGATTATAATGAAGTAAAACATCTAACAGTGTATAAATCAGTAAATTAAATCATACAAACAAATCAATTATTGACGTAACTAGAAAAAAAATAATATAAAATTAGATCAAATTCATATGCGATAAAAATTGAACTTAAAACATTAAAAGATTTCAAAACCTAATCCGTAATTTACCACTAAACCAAAAATCTCCATTGACAAATTGTTTATCTCTTAATAGCAATAATTATAGTTACTTCTTAATTATGTAGGTTAGGTATTAAAAGTAATTAGGATTAAGGAGCTTGATTAGAACTAAATTCATATTCAAGTCTTTATAGGAAATTTTTAATGGAAACTTCATAAAACCCTTTCACATAAAAAAAAAATGTGTGTATAAATTATTAATGATAGTAAAGGAGAAAAATATCAAAACTAGACACTAAATCATGGCAAGTTAATGAATTCTGATAAAGTTTTTATTTTTATTTTTGTTTTAAATACAGTGATATAACTACATACGTTTATCAGCCGAGCAATTCATCTGATTAGAATTATTATTAAAATATTAAAAATTTTATTTTTATTTAAATTTAATTATTAAATTAATATAATTTTTTAATTTTTAATAATATATTTTAAACGATAAAATAGATTTTAGAGTTGCTTAACTTGTTCATAGTTCGAGTCTGGACAAAAATTTTTAAATATTTTCCACCTGTAATACCTTTAGGCCTAGACTTCGGTAAAAAGAAAAAAAAAATTCTTGGACTACCGGTAAGATTAGATACGAGAATGTATTTGATATTTTCTCGGATTTAAAATATTTTTTTTTTAATTTTTAACGTCTATAGTACCTTCTCATATACTTTGATTTTGGAAGCAATAATTCTTGAGCTTGGTATGTCGGTTACTTACTAAACAAGTAATTCATCTCTCTCTTTCTATAATACCAGGAATTCCCAGTTCTAACAGAACTTGTAATCTTTGAACTATCACCCAATAAGTAAAAATCCCACACAAACTTCGAAATCCTACATAGAAACGAACAACAATTTCAGGCGAATTATAAATAGGGAAGTTTGCTTTCATTGTTCATTCATTCAGTTCCATTGATTTTTCCTTTCATTCTCTCAGCTTTCTTGTTAATTTCCTCCTCTTGTTGTTGTTGTTCTTCTTCTTTGTTGATCTTGCTTCTGTATGTTCCATGGAGAACCCTAATGATCCTAAAACCCCCAACATAATGGCTTACAGAGATTCCACTTATCTTGAATCCCTTCAGCTTGCTTTTCGGAATCTTTTTCTGAACAATGGCCGGTTTGAGATCGATGGTGGCTCGGCTGCTGCTGCTGCTATCAATCCTCAGGTTCAGGCCAACACGGCTGCGGCAGCTTCTTCTTTAACAGGCGTCTTGCCTGGTCCTGGTTATCAGGATTCTTCAGAGATTGCAAGTTTTGGGCATTCTTTTATGCCTACGAATCTGAATAATTGTGCACGTTATCAACCTTATGGGTTTTCTGAAAACTTGGTGGCCAATACATTGAACCCTAGCTATGGTTTTGGTTCTCCAAACCTCTATAACTCAAACTTGTTCGATGGTTTCTCTAATGGAATCCCTAGCCGTCCAATGAACTATGGTGTCAAGAATTCTAATGGTTTCGGGACTCAACAGATGATGACCAATGGCATTGGCAGTAGAGGCACTGATCAGTTTATTATTGCATCCATGACTGAAATTGGGTCAAAATATTTACAGGATTTGATATCGTTGAAGGACTCAAGAATTAAGAAACTGATATTCGAAGGGTTGATTGAGTTCATATTCCAGCTGATAACCAACCAATATGGACGCTATGTATTTCAAAAGCTGATCGATTTAAAAGACGAAGATCAGTTGCAGATGATCGTGGAGAAACTAACATGTTCTCGTGGAAAACCTGGAGACCTGATCTACCAAGCCTCGATTGACAGGTATGGAAGTTATTCGATTAAGAAGCTGATCAAAGTGCTTGAGAAATCACCATTGGTGACTGAGATTGTGACAGCTTTGGGCCACCAATTCGAGCATGTAATGATCGATCCAACAGGAAGATATGTCATAATAGAGTGCCTAGATGTTCTTGATTCTCAAAAGAATGACTTGCTATACATTAAAGCCATCGAAAACTGTCGAAAATTGGCCACAGATGAGCGAGGATGCATATCGATGAACAGCTTCATCACCCGAATCAGAGGTCCGCGAAGAGGTCAACTCTTGAACCACATTTGTGACAATGCGGAGTTCCTGGCCAAAGATCCGACAGGGAACTTTGTTGTGCAGTGCGTCTTGGGGCTTAAGAATCCCTCCGTTGTTGAACAGATTTGCTCGAAACTGACAGGTTGTTATGTAACACTATCGATGTTGAAACAAGGAAGTCATCTGGTGGAGAAGTGCTTGAGATCATCAGGGATGGAGATTGTGGTTCATGAATTCCTTGGAAGCGATCAACTTTTTCAAGTTGCCAAGGATCGGTATGGGAACTATGTTCTTCAAACTGCTTTAAAAGAGACGAAAGGAAGAGGCAGCCAACTCCATGAAAGTCTTGTCGCGAAACTTCAGCAACATCTTCAATATCTGCTGCATGGATATGGAAGAAATATCCTGACTTTGATGGCTCAGCAACTAAGCTCGATTTGATCTGGAAACAAATTTCGTGATAAGTAAACTTTGCATACAATATGTTATTTGTTCAATTGTTTCTTGGGTTTTTTTTTTTTTCCTTTTTTTTAATTATTGTTTTTATAGATTTAAGCATAGTGAAGGCTAGGATTAGAGTAAGTTCTTTGTTAAATGAAGTTTTCGAGTGTAGCAACAACTGTTTGCCATGTAGTTCCTGGTTTTCTATTATCAATGCGTTAAAATTTTCTTCCATAATCCGATTCATTAATGCCTATAAATACTAATTAAAAATTATTTCAGTATTATTTAAAAAAAAATAATTATGTTTAATATGCTATTTTTATTAGACTAAAAAAAGTAATACATTAATTAAATTTTATTTTTATAAATATTATCTTAATCGGTGTTTAGTGATCTTTGAAAATTTAGAGGAAACTTGCAACATGGCAAGCTCACCTTTCCCAATTTCATTTCGGTCTGAAAATTTATGCCAACACAGTTTAATAAACATAAGCACAATGTGAAAATCACGTCACCATATGCTTAAACATAATTACTATGGCTAACATAATACGTTTGATTTATGTATTAAAATTCGTAATAAAAAATTTAACACAATTAATAATTATTTTTTATACTTATATAAGTGATTAAAAAACACGAAACTCAACATACGTACACAGTACCGAGATTGCTTAAAAGTTGAAACACCATAATCAGCGTTGCATGTATCAGAAAACAGATCAGAACGTGAAGTTGTTATAAACTATAATAGTCCATTAATATTGAAAATTTCTTAATATGTCAAATCGAAGGAGGAACAATAACTTGTCTTGGTTATTAACAAAAATGGAATTAAGAGCAGGACATTAAAAAAAATCCAAGTACAACTGTTTGAAGTTAAGGATCATGAATAGATTAAAAACTTATAAAAAAAAAAAAAAAATCAAAAGAAGCCATTTATACAGAATTGAGAGCTCTTAAGTGAAACGTTTTAAAGCTTGTTAACCCATAGTTGGGGTTTCATGAGAGAATAATATGGGCCGTAAATGTCACTTTTTCTTTATCTTTTGGGATAATTTACATACTCCAACTATAGGTTAACTAACTTAACAAAGTTCCACTTCAAGCCCTCGGTTTTTTGTATAAATATCACCTTTTTCTTTAATTAGTATTATTTAGGGGATACTTTTCTCCCATCAAATATCATATGCAAATAGAAATTTGTTGAATAATCATGGAATACAATCAAATTTTGATTCATCCATTTTTTAGATTAAAAAAAATTCTATAAATTTTCAAGTATTTTCATTAG
>JBBYHM010000027.1:15823574-15834595 GCA_038381775.1 Adansonia rubrostipa | reverse complement strand
ATAATCACTTCCCCCAATGCCATTGGAGAGATCAGTCTTTTCATCAACAATACTCAGACCTCTAGTCTGAAAACAGGAAAAAAAAATTATAAATACTAAGTTTTGAATTCTAAATTATTAAATTTTATTTTTTAAAAATAACTACATGAACAAACTAAGCTAAATCTCAAATTCTAATTTTCTATAGCCATAGATACATACAGAACATTAATTAAAGGGCATGTGTTGGGATGGAAAAAGAAGTACGTGCTGGGGGAATAGACAAAAGCTGTTGTGTCCTTGGCCTTTGACATTTAACATTAAATTATCTAGGACCAAAAGATATATTGCTCCGGACTCTTAATTTTTTTTTTTTGTTAAGTATCTTTGTCCAACGTATATCCGGATATAAGTATGAGAATATGACCATCTAAAGATCCTCCACATACATGAAAAAACTCAGAAAAAATTGAATATACTAATGTCAAATACATACCCATATCCAACATTTATACTCGAATTAGAGAAATGTAGACCAAAAAGTGCACAAAACTGAAGAACAAAACTTATGGTAGTATTAGCATGCAACAAAAATGTAATACACATAATAATTGTACATGATACCTTATACACAGAAGTTTTGACAAAAATTTCGAAGTATCTTCTAACTAACTAAACTTTGATAGAAACATCTTTGTGAGTTACATTCAGGCGCAATACGATTTTTAATTATTAAAAGAACTGAAGTTCTGTCTTTCGAATCCAGGAAAGAGTTCTCAAATATCATTTTCCTTTCAGAAGATACACGAATGAAACAATCAAACTATTGACATCGGAAGATCCAAAAGATTATCCTGTATCCTTCCTGGGTCTTATAGGCAGTTTGATACATAACCAATGGAATGTTTAAGAGTATCTCCATTACCCGATAAAATAATCTTGTCAGTACCGACTATCAACAGAAATGATCTTCCCCACCTGATAAATTACGTTATTGTATTTAACATAAATAATAAGAATATAGATTTACAGATAAAAATATATCTACTATTCCTACCTAGCTAATTTTTTTTAAAATAAAAAAAAATTCCAAGCATAGTCTTGGCTCAAGAATCCTGGTTAAATATTTACCTCAACATTTTTGCAGTAGTTTGCTCCACTTAGGACCTGTCAACATTGTTGGATATCCAGAACCTGTAACATAAATGTCATGAGCATATTATTCTCAACTGAATTCTCTTTCACCAACTTGCAAACATAAAAAGAATATCAGTCACATTAATAGCTTTTCCTTTTTTCCCTTTTCTTCAACTAGCAGAAAAAAAAATGTAAGATAAGAGTTAAGCTTCAAGCCATTTTAAAGTTCATAGACGCTACCAGGATAGCATTTAAAAGTGCAATTACCCCCAAGCTAACAATGGAGAGATCAAGAGAAATGCCAGCTAGTTTATCAACAATCATTTACATTGATACCAAAAATAAAGTAAAAACAGAAATTGAAAAAAGAAAAAGCTCTGTTGCATTGACTCTTCAGTTTTCTTTAAGTACTAGTGTCCGGGCATATTCAGACATGGGTATAAAGATATGCCTTCCAAGGATCCTCCAAGTACATGAAAAATTTTGAAAAAATTGAACATCCCCGTATCTGACACTCACACCCAAGTCCAAATAACATAGAGAAAAAGGAAGAAGGTAATAGTTATTCATTGAGAATCAGGCACACATAACAAAGGCTAACGGGTGTAGAATACAGGCAGCCACAGATGACTTTTTAAATTAACGGTAGCAAGCTCTCTCTTCTCTCTCATTTTTTGTTCTACCTCAACCTTGTAAGCAGCGACGAAATTAAAAAAAAAAAAAAAACACTTCTACGCTGCTTTGCCATCTATTACCCCAATTTTTAGGAGCTTTTAGAAAATCACCATGCCATTCTAAGCAAACAAAATAATGGAGTTTTCTAGTTAGCTAGTTGCTACGTAAGCAGAGCCATGTTAAAAGACTTCAGCTAGCATGCTAGGTAATTCTTATGTGCTACATGGATTTTATCACTTGCAAGTCGAGGGAGGGACAGGATTCAGAGAGCCACATTATAATTCGATAGTCAAATTGCAATAAGCCTCTTATTCTTGCATAATGGCACCGCTTTGGAACTGGATCCTTCAGAAAAGCTAAAGGTAACCATCATGATAAGATAAATATTAATGAAGCCCAAAGAGATTGAGGCTTTAAATGGTAAAAAAGGACTCATTTAACCTATAGGAGATTTGGAACAAGCCATATGGAAGTATGAGAAATCCGTAAGTGAAGCAACACCCAGCTGTTTCCCTAGTTCCAACACATAGAGTGCCCAGATTGAATTCTAAGATGATTCTTCGTTTTGAAAATCCAAATATTGGCTTTCAGTCCAACTACTCATTTATATATAATCCACAAAAACAAAATCCAAGTCCATCCAGGGAATTACATACTGTATGTACCAAGAGATATCCATAAAAGCATTGTCAAAGCCAAAAAAAAAAACAGAACATTCTCATTCCGTCGTAGATATGCATGCTATCTTAATTACCATGTGATTCCTATTCACTTGTAGCTATAAGATGGACCATTTAATATAAAGAAAGCGGAAGGACACTGACCTCCAGCTGGATTGCAGATTGAGCCACTGAAAGAAGCTACATGAAGTAACAACGAATATCAACAATCCGCACATAATGATTACTTGCTAACGAATCTGTTTTAGCTTCTTAACATTTTACCAAAATGAAAAAAGTAAGAATGATTAACTAAATTTAAGAAGTAGAATAAATGATCTAAAGATCAATTAAAGGAACAGTCGAGTATTTTATGTTTGTTCGCGCTGAGATACAGCAGATTTTATTCTTATTTAATTCTTTTATTTTGTAGTTCAGCCAGTAGTCTGACTGCTATCAGCAGCTTATTTCAAAAGGAGGTTTGAACTTTGGGTTTCCCCTACCTAGCAATCAAAAGGAAAAGAATCTTCAGAATTATAGGGGTTTAGGTTGATTTACCAGTTTTCAGGTCTACTGAAAATTCGAGTCTGACATTCTAGTATGTTATCCGGTTTCTGTTTAGTCTACTAGATTCCCAGCAACTTCTCAACATATAATTATCCAGGATTTGCTTGCTTAAACCTCAAAATATCTTCCTTGAGACCCTACTCAACAATTCAAATTTTTAGCAAAAGGTCAAATTCACTGTTCATGTTACTAGCCGCCAGCAATGTTCAAAGTACCAATCAATTTTGCTACTTTTAGAGTATATGATCCAAATCTAATTCACCAAATTTCTTTCACATATTTAAGCCCCGTGGTTCCTTACCCTTTCACCCATAGTTGACTCCAAACTTTTGACCTCTAAATATTCCTCCCTGACCATACCGGATCATGTTGCTGTATATTCCAACATAGCATGTTAAGTTACTCTGACTCCTCATTTTTTTTGATGTACCCATGTCCGACAGATATTTGAACATAGATATGAGGATATGACCCTCCAAGGACCCACGAAATACATGGAAAAACTTAGAAAAAGTTGAAACAGACCTGTGTAAAACACATACCAGCATCCAACACCCACACCCGAGTCCAAGTAACATAGATAGCATGTACCATCGTCTACAATTTTAGAACTACCATGTGCAGCAAACATTCTATATGATGCAGCTGCATAGACAATCTAAGATAAAGTTCTAAGGAATGCATAACAGTATGCAAAGATTCATTCACCAGCTTCCCCCCACCTCATCTTCAGATTTATTTCACCTCAATGTCCACTAAAATCCTTAAGGCCACTTCATGAAAGGGAGTAAAACCCCCACTTCATGAAATTCTTCTTTAGTACCAACAGTATCACTGACTTCAGATTTGGTTTGATCGAATTCGACTAAATTATATGCATTAGCATGGCATTATTCTACCGCTACTTGAAATATCTGCTAAAAATTTTGCAGAACATGAAAGTCCAGATAACGTAATAAATGTAAAATATTCTGTCATCAATTCATCCATAGTTCTATATAAAATTCTAAAACTACAATGTTCAAAAAGACTTGAGATAGCACTGTGATGATTAGAACAGTTGTAAAACCTCAAGCTGCAAAGATAATCATACAATTAAATGTTATGCAGGATAAACAACGGAATCACCATTCCAGTTGCACCTGCCAATATGCCCTATATAAGCCCTTCTCTGCCCCAACTGCCACTCCACACCCAGCAATGATATCAGGACAGACAAAAAAAGAAAGAAAATGGGAAAAAGATCAATATGAAAAGTTATTAGTAGCAATTCACAAAATCTGATTCCTTTAATAATTTCTGTAAAGAAGTGTGGTTTGAACAAGCCCTCATTCAAAGGAGACAAAAGAAAAAATTGTTGGAATGGATAAACCAAAAACAATAATCATACCTTGCATTTTTTGAATTAGTAACAATCAATATACTAATGCTGTTTCAGTATCCACAAATTGTCCAAAAGTCAATTGCAAAAAAAGTAGCGGCAATATTTAATAATATTTTCAAAAAACAGTAACAAGATAAGCATCTTGATTCTTCTCTTTCCAAATTACATTATAAAATAAATAAATAGTCAAAAATTAGGATTCAGCATTAACAGCTTCATATGGCTTTGCCCTAAAACAAGCTATTGGTTAAAAACTGGCGCAAATAAAGAAGGGACTTTTTTGATGAATTGCAGAGAAAGCACAAGTATGTCCAAAAACCAATGCAAAGATACCTGTCATTTAGTATCTGTCTATCTAAACCAGGCCCATCTGAACAAGCATAGCATATGAAGCGACCACCAATCCAGACAGCAACTACATGTACAAGTTAATACGTCTAAATGGCAATGTAGGAACAGATAGCATAAGGTTACTATTCCTTGTTCTGCAAGAATCCAAATAAGCACCCACGCTAAATGCAAAGACCTCAAGTCCCCAAACCTAACAGTCAAAGTCTCTAGACTTAAGAGCAATAAATCCCAAGTCCTAGAAAATAAGAAAATGTTGCATCTGATCTCCATCTCCTAATGTGAAGACGTCGAAGAGGTATGCACCTCAGCAAGAACTAGGAATGTCTTACTCCCTCTGTTCCATTCTATTTGCCTTTCTTCCTTTTAGATGTCCCAAAGGATACCGCTTTTCATTCATGAGCATCAAATACTATTTACTCTTATTGGCGTTAAAAATCTTTGAACAAAAGTACTGTTAAAAAAAAGTTTTAAGTTTTATATAAAATACACTAAGGGTCAAAGGTCTTTTTTAATCTCCATGCCAAGTCAAACACGGTCAAAAAAAAAAAAAAGAGAGATGGAGCAGAAATATTCCCAAAACTAAACCAATTCAAGAGACCCAAAATAAGATTTGATGATTAAGGAACCTGAAAGAGAAGAGAAACAAAAAAGAACGAAATTATGCTACCACCACTAACAACATAAAGTAGACAGTTCACGAGCTGATGCCCAATTTATCAGATTTAGGGATCACCACAAGTTACAAGGAGAATGCCTAAAGCATAACTGTATATGGCCTTTCATAAATCTCCGCTTAAGTTATCTATGCTTAAAGTATTTCTGCTACTCTTAAGCAAATAAACGTGGAGGATATATGGAAAGGGCTTTAGCGCCAAAACAAGTTCATCCTTCCTTCAAAAGAACATAAACTTGAATGATTGATGTCTAGCAATGAACCCCAGTTGTATCTAAACAACAAATCAGCAATGTCACAGCTATGTTTAGATACAACCATGCTTGCTATAGAACACCAGAAGATAATCTATAACCATGCAGCTCAATTGACTGTATAAGACAGAAGAAAGAAAGAAAAAAGGCGCTCTTATGTGAATGTGGCTCCAAAAAAAAGGGAGAGCCAGCATCACATGCAGTAACTGACCACAAAGCACTTACAATTTTTGAATAAGAGAAGAATCAATAACAAAGACTTAAAAACAACCATGAAGACCAGAGTTCAAATTTGTAACAAGAAATATATTTCTTTTATCTTTATACTCAGTATAGTTACATAAGCTAAGATGTACTAACCAAGTTAGAAATATGAGCCTACACTCAGAAGCAAAAGTTCCCGGGATACATTTGTCAGGAAAAATTACAATATACAAAATCCTGCCATGACTCTCCACAAGTTATCAACACTGCCTTCATGTGGTAATTGTATTTTGTCCGCAAATTGAAGCACCCTTTCATGCAACTTATATTGCAGCCAACTACAGAAAAAAACAAAAAAACAAAAAAAAAAAAAAAACAATCAATCAATGGTACAAACAAAGCAAGAATTGGAAAGCACAGGGAACAGGGACAGAGGGTCTAAAGTTTAACATCTTTCTTCTACCCTCAAAAAATAAACTTCCCTTATTTTTACAGCAGAAAATGGAAATGAAAAATAAAATTGGAAACTTCAGCAGAAAGATTACAAGTGAGCAAATACAATAACAAATACACTCTATTCTTGCAACAAAAGGGGCACAAATTTTCAACTTCAGATTATACTAGATGGTAGTTTACCAGCAAAATCAGCAAAAAGATGAGCAAATTCCACGACAGAAATTTTCACCTTCACTTCAATAACAAAGATGAAATGTTCTATTCATAATTAAAAAAGAAAAAAAAAAAGGTAAAATAAAAAGATGAAATTGTTCAGGCTGAGATTCATATGCAAGTATGAAAATGTACTAAGTACCAAATGAGACTATTTCCTCATTCTCAAGCTGGCCTCCAACAATTAATGGCAGACATGTCTGGTCGACATGGCAACAACTGCAAAACACCATGACCTGAAGGATACAACCATGAAGTTATTCTGGGTTTAGTACCTGCTTGATTATTTCACTGGGAAAAAAAAAAAAAAAGGAAATTACAAGCAAACCAAGACAGCAATTAAAAATAGCAGAACCTGAATTTGGAGCTCCAGCTGATAAATTATTGGTGGAAGCAATTGGAAAACCCATATTACTTGAGGGTGGTCTTTCAACAGGTGGTCTAAAGTAACCTGCCAAAGAATTAACATAAGTGTCATCAAAAGGTAGAGACTATGGCTCAATTTTTCAACAAAGGAAAGAGAATAGGAGGACTATAGATACATCTTATCAACACTTCAAGGCCTCTATACAACAAAGAGGAAGCTATGCACATGAAAATGCATGAAGACTTACAAACAACAGAATTTCTCACATTCTTATTCATGGCCATAAGGCTGTGAGCTCTTAAAACTATTTTCATACTGGCAAAGACTCAAAAAATGTAAGAACTTAGACATGATAACAGTTCAAAGCAAGATAATAAGTGGATGCCAAAAGAGCGTCCTACAAATTGCAATGAAAAATTACAGATACTGCATAAGGCATGCTTTTCATATTATATGGTCAACAAGTACTTTCTTGGGTTTTTCTGGTTTAGTTCAGCAGAGCTTCCATAACAACAACATGCATCACTAGAAATCAGTGGAACTTTGATTGCAACCACCATAGAAGGGCTGGTGTTAATTTGCAGGTAACAACAATATGATCAGATCAAAAACTGAAATTAATGTGCCTAAAAATCCATCTTTATCATGCAAGCTTCATGAGGACTAGGGATACATCATTAAAGTACATTTACGATGATTCAACCCAAAAACTTGATTGAAGGACAAGATAATGCATACCTTCCTGGACAAACAATGGACCAGCAGGTGATGGATTTCTTCCACCTATCCACCCACCATACTGATTATCAGTGTTATATTCTCCTGCAGGGATCCTCCAGTGTTCATCAGCAGCAAATGGACTCTGGCCATCATGTTGCAATGGCAGCGAATATTGAGGAGGATATGGACGCTGAGGATGTGGGGGTATGGTAGGCTTTGTGAATGAGAAATGGCTAGACGAGGTTTGTGGCAGACTAGGGGGTAAAGGTCTTTGCACAAAGGCTGTAGTACCAGGTTGAAACTGTTGACTGGGTTGAGAGGATAGGGCATTTAAGTACATTTCATTATGTCCATATTCCAATTGCCTCGAATTATATCCAGAAGGCTCTCTAGTATTGCAGACTCCTGTTGGAAAGCATGGTGACTGCAGTGGAAACAATTCGCTTTTCACAGCAGCATCAATATGGCCCCCATGAGGAGTATTTCCAGCCATTTGAACTATCTGATTACACTGCACATAAAGGCACAGGTTCAATAAATAAAAAACTATCAACAGACTCCCTAGCAGGCAAAGAAAACATCTAGGAGTCTTACACTTGGTGTGCCCTGGAATTCATGAGGTACAGGTGGTTGATATGCCAACTGTGGTGAAGACTGTATTGATGATGGGGGTGGTTGAATGGGCTGAGATAGCAGTGAAGGTTGAGTTGGCACTTGTGGTTGAGGTGTGAAGGCTGAAGGAGGGCATGAAGGCAGCACAGCTGGATGAGGTGGTTGTGTTGGTGGAGGTGGAGGAGGTGGTTCTGTTGGTGGGGGTGGAGGAGGTGGTTGTGTTGGTAGGGGTGGAGGAGGTGGTAGTGTTGGTGGAGGTGGAGGTGGAGGCAGTGATGGAGATGATGGAGGCAGGGGTGGGGGTGGGGGTGGTGAAGGAGGCAAAGGTGGTGGGGGTGGAGGAGAATCTGGGGGCAATGGCGGTGAACAGTCTGGTAGAGGAGGGAATTCACTGGAGCTATTTGAAGCCGGTTCCATAATCCTATCAGTGCCCTGCTGCTGCAAGTCCATTTCAAGACTATCATTTGTGAATGTTGGTCGATCATCCTTCGGGCGTCCAGAAACATCTTCCATTTCAAGCTCACCATCCACGTCTTCTAGGATGCAATGACGCCTGTCACTTGGAGTAACTGTACATGTTTCTAACTTCACTAAAGCCTGTGCTGCTTCCACCGTTGATGCATCAGCAGCTTCTCTGCAAGGACTGCTTGAAAGATCTTCCTCTTCCGCTTCCTCTTCATCTTCAAATGCATTAGAAGGCAAAAAGCCAGGCAGCTCAAATGTAGCATTACTGATTACAAGAACCAACAAAATTGATGTCAGGAAATTGACGTTTTTCTCAAGTGACAAATACTCGAAACTAGAGGATTGAAGAAAAGTGCTACAACAAACACTGAAAATAACTTCAAATTTAGAAATTTAAGAAAACTATTACGCAAGATAAAAAAATAGTCGCTGTATATTCTAACCTGATCACACAACAGTGGCAAACTACTGAAATGGAATGTTCATAATTTGACATAAGCTGAAAATCAGATTAAAGTGACTGGTTTGGTTTACTTTGAAAAGCAAAAAGTTTTAGTTCGGTCCAAAAAATCAAACAAATAAGTAAATTTGGTCAGAGTTAGGTTTCAATTATATCTGACTAAACCAAAACAAAACCAAATTTCAAGAATAATAAAGTAGATAATCTATTTTTTGTCATTATAATAATTTGAATTAGATGGTCAAAAGAGTTTTCCAACCTTCCATACTCATCAACAAGCATGCCTTCCATTTCTCTTATAGGATCATCTATAGCACGTTCAGCTCGAGACGGACGCCTTAAGGAAAATCCTGAAATTGTATCATCATTTGAAACTCCAATGTCATCCATATAACGCCGCAGAATAGATTCAGGTAAAATTTTCCTCTCAAGCCACAACCGTAAAACCTGGTAAAGACAATAGATCCCTTTATCCTTCAGAGAGAAGGGGGAACGGAAGAAACAGAAGAATAATTTCTTACAATGAAAAAACAATAATACACCTTAAGACATTGACGACGATTTTCACGAGCACTTGCTCCAGGTGGAGCAGCTGCACCAAGGAGACGGGGCAATGCTGTTTGAACCATAGGGATATATGAAGCACCAGCAATGCCTAAATAAACATTACCCACAACCATTTAAATGAAATTGCTGCATTAATAGATCACATTTGACTATTTCAGTTCGCATGCATGCAGGTTGAGGAATGATTAAAAGAGTGTTCTTGTTAAAATGAGCATACGCTCATACAAAAGTCTAAAGGAGATGTGACCCAGTATGATTACTCTGTCATAATAAATAAGGAAATAATGCTAAAGCAGAAAGAGAACAGATCTAAACATTTTTTTTCTTAATTGCCTGCATCAAATAAATTCAGTATTAAAGAGTAATTGAACACATTCACAATCAAGATAGCAGAACAAACCTTTCTGATTATATGAACATTGCGTAATTGAATCAACAAGAAAGAACAGGTCAACTTTACGATGAAAACTTGGTTCGCTTTCCAACTTCCGGATGAGAAGTTCAACAACCTGCATACAAATAATGTATTCTAAAACTTTTCAAAAAGTAGTCTTCAATAGAATTTTGACATTATAAGCAATAATTAACATTTTGTTTAAAATACAATTTTGGGGTTGAACAATCTCATCTAGACATTGTTGAAACAACACAAAACATAAACAAGCAGATTATGTAACTTACTTCATTTGCAATGCCGTATTTGGCACAATCAATAGCATGGCGAGTTGCACGCCCTATACTTTCTTTAGTCCTTGATAAAGTCTCTATCATTCCTTCAAAAGCATCTCGTGCAACAGCTGCCTCAGTACCACCACTGAGAGAACCTCCAGCTGCCATATGTCCTGTACTAGCTCTTCTCTCTTCGATCTCTTCAGTATCCTGTTGACTTTGGGACCCAGACTGGCGACCAAGAGTTGATGGAGAACCTAGATTAGTTCGATGAGCAAATCCCTGCACATCGGTCTGCATTACATTGTTGATTGCAATCGAAAAAGGCTGAACTGCAGGATTGGGACTCACTCCCTGAACATCAGACATCGAGAAAAAAACAGAAGTAGGATTTGCAAGAGAATATTGCTGAGAGTGAGCTTGTTTCCTTTTTGCCTGAGCAGCGGCAATAAGATGCTTCATAGATGTAGTAGAATCCGGAGTTTTGGAATCAATTAATGAATTGCTTCTATCTTCTCTAAAGACATCAAATCTGTACAGAAAAGGATTAGTCTACAATATGCAATGAGATTATATAACACCTCTAAAAAATAATAATAATAATAATAA
>JBBYHM010000027.1:15751629-15767265 GCA_038381775.1 Adansonia rubrostipa | reverse complement strand
AGGTCTATACGAGATGAAGAGATTTACTAAAAAGGGGTCGTAATCGTGGATAAATACTATTATGCGAAAAATGTTTTTTAAAAAATTAATTTTAGTATGTAGTTCTTTTATTTAAATTTAATAATTTTTCAAGCGGACGTGGATAGTTATTTTGCTAAGTTTAAAAAGGCTAAAACATCTATAATTTTAATTTATATTATTATTATTATTATTATTATTATTATATTTTAATTTATACGTAATTTCATCACACGAGTTGGTGTTTGGATAATTCATAATATTAACTCAACCAATCATTTTATAATAGTAATAGATTATAGAAGTGATTGAGTTGATGTCGGAAGTCAAGTTACGCTAACTTAATTGATGAATTTATTATAAAACTGTTTAAATAAATTTATTATAAATATTAAACTAAGGTTTATGATAAATTTATAGTAAAATTATTTAAACAGTTTTATGATAAATTCATTAACTGACTCATAATACCTACTCAATTACTTGTATTTTTTTATTAATACAAAAAGTATAACTGAATTTGATGTTACGAGTCAATTCAGTTACTCTCTTTTATCAAAACATCTCAAAATATAATTGAAAGTAAAAAAACAAATAAATATAATACTGAGATATTTTGATATTTTAATACTTTATAAAAATTGAAAACTACCCATCTTTATAAAAAAAACTATCCAAAACCTTTAAAAAATTATCTATATTAACAAAAAATTTATTATTATTTATTTTTAAAATAAGTATAACTAATTCTTATTACATATAATATAAATTTAAATATCTATATATTTTTATAATTAAATTTAAATAAAAATTCTTTTTATCATCCAATAATAATAATAATACCAGGCAGTCAGGCCACTTCGAATTAGAAAATACTCTGTCCGATCACTTCAAGTCGGGTTTATCAGGTCCAACGAGGTGCTTAGCTCTTAAATAGGACTAAGCTATCTACTTGGCTTAGTAGGTTTGGTTCAATTTAAGTTGAGTTTTAAATAATTTTTCAGTTAAGCTTTTTATTTTTTAATTAATAATTTTTTATTTGAATTTAATTAAAAATATAAAATATAAAAGATTTAATATTTTTAATATTAAAAACAAGAAAGGACCATCAAGGCTTAACGGGACTGATCGAATTTTAAATAGCAAATGTTTTTGCTGTTTGAATTTAACAGAACCAATTTAATCCATAAATAATTTTAATTAAAAGTATAACATTTATTTTACTATATCAAAATTAGACAATTTAGTCCTACCTCCATGGTCGATATTGTTAAATCCGTCTACTTTTTTTTTCTTATTTGCAAGTAACTATTCTGATTATACTAAAATTAAAGTTTTGTGGCATTTTTCAAGAGCTAATTTTTGTCTATCACATACAATATCGTGACTATTTATTTTTATTTATTTTAAATAAAAATTAGGTATATATATATATATAGAAAAATTATTTTATACATATTGGCAGTGGAATTGAAAAATCTTACAACCAAGGTTAGTGGGTGGCAAATATACTATTTTTTATTTTAATTTGCTTAAATACATTTTAAGAGATATGTATCATTTCATTAATACTGTTTGTGGAGTATTTCAACTTTATTGACAGTCTGTCAAATAATTATCTATCTAGATATGAGGTTATGTGTTGTACAAATATTTAAAATTGATACAATGGTCAAAATATTTGAAATTAATAAAATGCATATTAATACATAAAGTTTATCTCAAATGCAAAATGTACACATAAAATTTATTACTTTGAAAGCATAATTATATATAAAATATAAAATTTTATACTATATAGAGAATTGAAATAAATGTATTCATCACATTGGCATAAGTTTATTACTCTTAAGTCTTAATGTTAATATGAAATTTAAAACATTGAAAAAACAATTTATTCTAACTTTTTTTTTGGTATAGTTAGGGTTGTCAACTACCAAAAGAACTATAAGCTCAACACTAAATCAATAGACCGCATGACTATCAATAATTTAATATAAACTTAGTCTAACTTTTTTTTAATCAAAAAAAATTATTTAATGAAAATATTTAAACGAAGATATTTACTTATAAATTAGATAAATCGTATTAAAGTTTATATAATAATTTTAAAATGATAATTTAAAAACATAATTAACAATCGTCAAAATTTTTGTCAATTCAAAAAAAAAATTTCTATATTCATATTTTACATATTAATATAGAAAAATTATAAATCATAAATTATATATGATAAAGGAAGCAAATAACAACTTAATTAACATTTTTTTTTTTCTCTTTTGTTTACACGAAAATGATGATGAGCATGTGCATTTCATTACAGAATTTCTGAAGCACTTCGCTTTATCTGAAATTTTTCAAAACTCTTGCTTCGGTGAGAGACGATGAAAATGTTGGTGGAGAACATGAGGATTCAATCCACCATATTTATTTTAGGGGCCTCGAGAATTGCTTTAGGTATAGTCAGTGCCCATTGCATACCCCATATTGCAAGAGGCCTCATATATTTAAGAGATCGGAAACGCCCATCGGTCCTCCATGCTTCCGGAGTCTGGAACCAGTATCTGTTCACCAAAAAGGAAAAAAAGAAAAAAAAAAAAAGGGATGAATAAATAGTAATAAATTAAGCAAAAAATTTACAAAGGTCAAAATGTAGGAAAATAACTTGGAAATCCATTGGTTATCAATGGCTATACTTAGTGAAGGTACCTAAGATCCTAAATAAGATTTCACAAGGATTTTACTTAAAAGCTACGTTGCTCCAACTCATGTGACCGAGGTGTATCTGAACATGGGTAAAGGGATATGATCTTTTAAGGACCTTCCAAATACATGAAAAACTTAAAAAAAAATTGAAAATATCCATGTTTGATACTCATACCTGAGTTCGAGTAACATAGTCATAGACTGAAACCATATTACACTTCTACTAGGGTAAAAGCTCTTTTAACGTATAAAACATCAACAATCTAGTGATAGAATATCATTCTAATCATTGTTCAGCCCTCATCAACAAGATGTTTGCTGTTTTGCATTATGCAAACCAGTGTTTCTAATGGTCATGGAAATTGATTTTCATCATTCTTTTGCATAAATCTCCCAGTGTTTTGCATCTAAAACATCATGTCAAAGAATAAGAGAGAAATTAAATAATCATGTTAAACACTTACCCAAAGCCCTCTTCTGACCAGCCTACAATGGAAATACCTTCAGCCGTAGTGAATGCCTCTTCCTTCATTCCAGCAAAGATCATATTAGCCGCCACAGCATACGTAACACCAGTCCATATTTCACGGGACTGCATGCAAGATTTATCGACCTTTCCATTGGGATGCATACCATTTACAGCACCCATCCTGCCTCCTTTAACTTTCATCACATTGAAATCATATATTTGCTGAAGAGCACTCCTTATTTTGAACTCATCAAAAAGTGGAGCCAAGCCTGAAGATGCTGTGTACCATTGCCCTGCCAGTTGGTCTGCTTGTATTGACTTACTATTACTGCTTGACCCGCTGTCATAGTTGAAATACGAACCATTCCATAGTTTCATTTCGAATGCTGATTTTGCAGGAAAAAATTTGCTTTCGCATGTTTCGGCAAAGAACTTGTCACCTACCTGCTGGGCCATTGCAGCAGCAGCTTGCAGTGCAGCAAGCCATAAGCAACCACAGTAAGCACTTACACCATGAACTGTCCAAGTATCATATGTTTGATCAGGAAATCCATCATTTTCAATGAGTCCATCTTCGTCTCTATCAAATTGTTCCATGTATTCCATTGCAGCACGAACAGCAGGCCAAACATCAACAGCGAATGCCATATCCCCTGTGGCGGCAAAATCTCTGTACACTTGAAGCACAAACTTGGGGTTCAGATCCTTCCATTTGCTTGTATCATGTATGTTATATGCATTCATTTCATTCCAAGGATCATGAGTCCCTAGATCATGAGGAACAGCTCCTCTAACCTTGCGAATTCCATAATTACCCTCCGCTAGAAACTTTACTTTCCTTCCATCCTCAGATAAAACAGCTTTGGCAAAGTCACGTTGAATATTGAGTTCAATTTTGGGAAAAAGCTCAAGAAGGGCAAAAGATGCATAGAAGTGCACATCGTAACTGCACCACATGATGTACTCAACTCCTTCCAAGTACAGAAACCTACCAACGTCATCACTGGCATATTGTTGATCCCACAATTTCAAATGATGTGAGAAGTGGTTGCTGCTTCCTTTATTCCATGGAATAGTTAAGTCACCATTCTGTTTTAACCCAACCCAAGTAGAATCATCACAGCCACTGGTATTGCTATGTTCAGACACGGTACAATGCCTGCAGTTCACTTCAGCTTTGGTTACTTTTACGTTTATGTTTTCAACTTTTATTGGTGGATCTCGATCATTTTCTGAATTTGAAGATTGCAAGGAAGAATCTGCACAGTAGTTAAATAAGTCATGTCTAACTTTACCGGCCAAGATATTGTCACGCTTTTTCTGATACACGAGATAACATAAACGATGCAGATTGTACAACAGGATGTCAATATTAGTTTAAGTTAAGCCAAGGTAGAAGGCTTGGCGCTTAATATGAGTACCTATCCAAACTGTTCCACCAGCAACCAAAAAGTAGAGCTCATTAAACAGAGTGGATTTGTACCTGAAATACAATAAGATCAGCTAATTACCACGAAATATGAAACATCTATGACTAGAACATATTCCCCACCTGACCACCTATTTTTCTAGTGGTAAAATTCTTGGCCATAAGCATCAATTGACAATATCAGACCCAAAATAAACAGCAATAATGCAGTGTTCTCTGAGATAGATATCTACAGCACAATGGTTATGCAGCTTCAAAGGCATTGACCAAATTTACTAAAGTGCAGTAAGCCCCAAAGAGAGTTAAAAAATGCATGGTCTTCAATGACCCACCTCCAAAACCCCCCCCCTCTGGTTTTCCTCCTTCAACTTCTTTCTAGTCCCTAGCAAAGAAGGAAAGAGAAACATGTGTTCATGGATACAATTTACTGTCACCAACTTTTGCACCATATTGGATAAGCAACACATTAAGGAATTATACCAGCCATTTAGAAAAATTATTACATAATTCCATATACCCTTCTAGTTACATGCTAGTTTCCTTATGATCAAGTGGAATGTTTTGCTACATACCAAGATTCATCCATTACGGACACCAAACAATAAATTAAAAATGCAGGCACAGAACGAAAATCTAGATATGGTTGATGAGAAAAAAATAAAAGGTTGCGCTGGATTTTACCATTCTGGTAGTGTTTCATCCTTGAGGATAGGACTTTGCCATCTCTCAATCTCTTCTTCCCACCGCTTGTAATCTATGACCATCCAAAAAGTTATAGGTCTTAGGTACCAATATGAAGTTAATAGAAATTTAGGATCACTTAAATAAAAAGGTTCTGAAAACAGAAGGAAAAAGCCATATCAGAAAGCATGTTTCCATATAATCAATAACTAGAAAAAGAAAATACTGCCAAAAAATGAGAAGATACTGAAACCAGATGCATACTTGTCAGTGCATCATGAACCAAGATTAAAGCTGCTCTTTCAGATGTGCCATAGAATTTTGTGTATCTCCTGTAAGAAAAGAAAGTTTAAGATATAATTACCAAAGTATAAAGCCACCTGGACTTAAAGATGCCACCGAGCACATGTAAAGAAAACCACAACTAACATTGCTAGATTATAAAACATCACTGGATGACCACCAGGTTTGCAGCATACTAGCTATATCTCCTGGGACAAAGCCAATGTAAACCACCAGAAAAAAAATTACAGTTTCTACAATCCTGCTGTAAGAGGAAAAATTAATAAGGACAGCTTTTATGGTATTGACTAAGTAAAGTTTGGAATTTCTTGTGGCCTTAGATTCATGTTGGCCTTAGCTGCATTAAAGAGACAATACCACAGACATCCAATCCAAGGTCTGTAGTTAACAGAGCAAACTAAATACTTGAGCATGCATTAATAAGAAGAGGAGAAGGGAAAAGTGGCATCTTGGATATACCTATGGTATGAGCTCCCTTTTGAAAACTTTATTTTCGGAGAAGACCAAGCAAGACCAAATGCAATGGTGCACTTTCCATGAGGTTCCACCCGGGCAGAGGCTGAGACTGCTGCACAAAGTGTCTCTCCAGGTGATGAAGGCATGCTTCGTTCCCAATTGAAACTTTTATGATCAAAATGTCCATCCTTCAGAGACAAAAAACAAATCCTCAATTGAGTCAGGTAAATGCATGGCATGGGCATAATTGATGACAAATATTGAAAGAATTCTGTGGAACTATTAGGAATTCATGAAGCAAGGTTTATGCATTTGAAATTTGAATGTAAACATCCAAGGTCAATGAGCTCCGTAATTAAAATTGCAAGTAGAAGACTAACGTAATAAAAAGAAAGGCAGATACCTTTTACACGAAATGATTACCTGCATCATTCTACCCCACATCTCCTTTGCTGTTACATAACTTTCTTTAGTAAGACCAAAACATGGTAGAACTGTCACACTGACATTCTGGCTTTCGCATGCGGCTATGGCAAAAGTGACAGGAGGGTTCCCCTTAGCAGTCCTGTAAACGGGTCACAATTCTTAAAAACATTTGAAATCTAGCCATTATGTTAGCAATAAAAACTTTTTGTGTAGAACTAGCATCAAAACAAAAGCAAAATATAAACAGGCTAGCAGGATGCCAATTTATGGAAACAAAGAGAACAATAATTTCAATGCCAACACTGAAGAAACCGATGAGGAAACTCATGGACTGGATGAAAGTTTCATGCCAATTCAGGAAAAACAAGAGTTATAAATTTTTTAAAGAAAAGAAAACTAAATTCATAATTTTGCCCCAAAGAGAGGAAAAACTTAATCATAAAGGGTAAAGCAAACAAAAAAAAGTTTCGTAAGGTCCTCCAAAAGTCAAGGTCTTAGGGAGTATTACTGTGAGAAGGCAAACAAGATGTTTCAGAAGAGACACATTAAGAAGATTTTTTTTTTTAAAAAAAAAAAAATTAAGATAAACAAGATAAGGGGGAAAATGCTAAATAAAACGCTTTGACATTTTGGTTCTTACAGAAAAGCCTCCGAACAACCTTTCAAGCATCTAAAACATCTTAAGGCTAATATTTAAAACGAGCGGGTCATCAGACAAGGTAAATTGAAAGGTGTTTGCCTTTTCAAATCTGGAAAAATCAGGCATACCTCATGAATTCTTATCAACATTTCCTAGAAACACAGTATGTCCCCAATATTTAACTGAAAAGAAAAAGAATTGTACCTAGCTTTTTCTTCATATTGTATCTCATACTCAAAATTATCTGCAAATTCAGGGTTTGCGCAGGTGTGCCACAGGATAATGTAGATGGAGTAGGTTTTTAGTGTATGAGAAATATCATACAACAAAAGAAGTATCTTCATGTAATTAAAAAAAAAAGCATGGCCAGCATTTAATTTATGTTTTAGTAAATGAACTACTTTAATTAAGTTACTGATTGTCAAAAGGAAATTTTGTTTTTTCTTTAAGATTTTCATTTCCCACAATATCAAATATTGTAAAATTTCTTTCAACATGAAATATTAGCAACAAGTATGATTGGCTTGCGAGAGCTTGTGTGTTATGAAGGGGACTGATGCTTAGATAGAGCAACCTTGGTGCTTGTTGCATTATGTTCCGTTTCACCACTTATAGCAGTGAAATAACCAAGAGAAATATGCAAATCAACCGTCTTGTATAGCTATTAAAGTTTGATGACTTGCTTGTGATGAAGAAGAACACCAGAAACTCCATCTTCGCCTCTATCAAATAAAAGAAAATAAAGTTAAGACATTTTCAAGTGAATAGTACACATAGAAAGGACATAATCTGGAGATACTTACACGAACGGTTCGTTCACATGATCTCCAGATAAGTGTGAAATTCCGCCAATTGAATTCTGCAGAAACAAACATTTGTTACGGAACATCCAAGAAACTGCCTGGTTATTGATCAAGTAAAATTAAACAAGTATGGACATCAAATATGACTTACCGCCCATGTGAAAAGTAGGCTGACTTCTGCTCTTTCTTTTCCAGTATTCACCAACTGCAATGCAACAAGTAATGGTCTTGTAAGAAATGAAACAAACAACAGGCCCATAAAATAGTCTTGTAAATAACCAATTACGCATGAATTCTAAATCAGCACATAAGACCAAAAAGAGGTGATAACAAGTCAATAAGTTTCCGATATTAGATGCTTAGTAAACATACTGTGTAGACAAAAACAGCTGTTGGGAGACTGCTATCCCTATAATTATGTGGAATGAAAGGTGATATCTGTCGACAGGAAACTTTTAGGTCAGGATCCGGTTCACCTGAAAGGTAAGAGACAAAGTAAGAGACAAAGTCAGGATCCGGTTCACCTGAAAAGGTGATATCTCTCAAACAAGATTTAAGGGGAGAAAAAAAAGAACTGACTTGTATAACAAAGTGCGAATAATACCATCATAAATTGTCCATGCTCTAGGAAACAAAGCATGATATGTGGAATGTTGGCCACTCAAATTCCAACCCCACGATGAAATACCCTCATCACTAGCTTTCCTGTGAAGGTATACAACAGATGTTGTGCTTACTGCACTAGCTCGAATATCAAATTTCATGACGAATTTCAAAAAAATGATAACAAGTCAGATTAATCCTTCTTCTTCAAATCTAGGCAAGCCGGAGACAGTTCACCAGGACCTTTCTCACCTTCCACGGAAAAGAAGATACTTTGGATACACAATATACACCTTCATGGGCACTCCCTATTGAACAATGAACACCCCCTCCCTTCCTTTCTCTTTTGCCCTCTCAAAGTCTATCTCGGTGCAGTTGGCCCCAACTCAACAAAAATGTGCTTGACAACTAAATAGCAGCTAGCATTTTCTCACCAAATAACTTTATAAAGGAATAAAAAGTTCAGAGATCAAAGTAGCAGACCAGATAAATAAATAAGTAGCAAACTGAAAACAGTTTCTCGGTCAACAATTGACCAAGCAATTTAGGCTTTAATACTATATCCAAAATACAAGGACTACGACACAGAAATCAAACCAGATACTTTTTCATCTGCCAAGTTTTTAATAGAATTTTTCCTTGATACTCAAAATTCATGCTTTACCAAATTCTGCAACTCTGGCTTCTCGGTAAGGATAGTAAAAGTTAAAACTAATGACATGCAAATTTTCAGTCAGTTTAGTAGATATCATGTACTGGCTTTTGATATGATGACAAAGCAAAACAAACAAGAGAGAATACAATGAATCAAAGAAACTAATTACCATACAAAACAAAATTGGAGACCTACAAGCAAAAAATCGTATTACTTGGAAAGTCATAGTTATCTGTGATGAAGCTTAATGTTAAATTCACAATTACAGAAGTTGTATGCCATTTTTGAGGTTAACCTCACGTATCAACCAGTCAAAGAGCACCATGTAAATATCAATTTCTTTTAGACAATAAAGAACATAGATATTCAAGTGTCCACTTTCTTTAGATGATAGTACTGGAATTTATAATGTTTTTCTTCTTACCCTAATCCTTCATGCTGTCCAGGAGCCAAAACTGATGCATACTTCTTATTCCCACCATCACGAGAGATAAATATCTACAGTATCACAAAAGAAATCAAATCATTATGAAAAAAATAATTTCTGGTTTAACATTTCTTAAATATCTAATATGTTCTTATCCTTCATCTAGGGGGGGAAGTGGTCTTATTTTGTTTCAGGAAATTAACCTGGAAAAACTGCACCCATAATCTACTAGTAAGAACATATTGAATAATTCAATGGTGCATAGCAACCATGCTTGTTGGCGCTAGATTAAACACACATACACACATCAGCTTATAAAATTTGAATATTGCCTTGAAAACTCTCTCAATAAAAATTTGTCAATGTCTCTCAAGAAAACACAAATTCAAGTTCAACGCAGATTTCATGTGTTTAAATGACAGTCCTCAAACCATATATTGACAAATCCTATTTTTATATTACATACTTTTCGTTTTTGATCATTTTCTTGAACTAGATCAATTAAAAACTAATATTGAGAAGAGAACATGAATAAGTAAATAAGTTGAAGAGCAGAGCTTTACAGAAAATTGATTAGCCATAACAGCTGAGGCATCACAAGTCCCAGGAACAATTTGCCATTGCCCGAACTCGCCTCTGAAACCCCTCGATATGCTGCCACTCCTGCAACATGATTGGCCACTATCAGATACGTAAAACATTCCAGCGCTAAAAGCTGAACCATGTAGCTAGGCCACATTAAATACCCCATTCCTCCCAGTGGAACTCCTTGAGATGCAGATGGCTTACATCTTTCCTGGGTAAAAGGGTCAATAGGCGCTCTCTGCACATAATCATGCAACAACAACAAAAATTACTTGGAAACATCTTCATCCAGCAGTTGTGATATCAAGGAAATAATAGCCTGTTTCCAAACACTAAAAAATAGAAAAAAGAATTAAATGACTGTAAACTCATTCAAACAAGAGAATTACCCGTCCATGATAAGCCTCTTTCCTGACATAGGACCATAAACGTATACCTAATCGAACCTAAGGATTCAAATTTCAAGAGCAATTAGAAGAGGTAACCCGGACAAAGGATATCATGCAGTCTTGCTATTCAGTAGTTGATCATCTGTATCTCAAATCAGTCAAACAGGGTTTTTTAGATCATATCACTCACCATCTTTATTGCTTCCCTAAATGTAACACCGAATTCTTTAAGAATATTGGCTTGGCTGTTTAATCTCCTTCTCCAAGCTTGTTTTGGTGGGGCAGCACTATCAGAATCAAGCTGCAGAGGAATATCAACCAAAACAATCACTACAGAAGAAAGCTTAAAGTTGATTTGAAACAAACCAATGCGTGACAGAAACTTAAATCAAAATGTCACTCTTAGTCCTCTAACTCAGAAATACGAAATGAAGACTGGATAATTGCTTGATTTAAGTATCAAATATGAAAAACTATCAGTAAGAACTAACTCTATTAATTCGAGACGAATGATTGTCAGTCTCTTCCCTATAGTTGAGACTTAAAACTATTAAACCTCTGACATAGGCATCGAGTTCAACACTTTATTTTTTCTATTGCTTTTCTTTTTCAAAATTATAGAAATCTGACCAAACTCCAGCTGCAAAATCAACCAATCGTATCTCGGGAATTATATCAGGCCAGTCAGCCTTCTAATTTTGCTAAATTTTTCTGAATCCGCAGCTGCAAGCTTGCAATCAAGCTTCCATTAATGGCTAATAAATTCAAAAAAAGGGCAAATTTCGTAATATCCAAGTAAAAATATTGACAAATATTTCCAAAATTACGTCTTAAATCCTACCAACAAAATCACTATGAACAAATTAAAAGAGGCAGCAAAAGAAAGGGTAGTGATTTCAATTTCTGTAAGTAAATTCAAAATCTTCTTTACTTTAGCACAAAACTAATTCCGTGGAAAATAAACCTTGACCTTCTAACTTTTCTAGTACTACTAGCTTTTTCTCTCGGCTTTTCCACATTTTCTCAGGAACCAAATAGAATCAAATGAACTTGGAAAACAAGAAGATGCAATGATCAACAAAGTTTTCTCCGTCAGTAAGCAAAAAGCAAAATTAAAAGCTTACCGATTGTAAAGTATTACGATTGATATATTCCTCAGGCGACCATGAATTCTTTCTAAAACGATGAAATAAATTTCCAGTAACCATGTCGGGAGTCGACGAACCAAGAAGTCGAATTTCCACTATAATAATTCACTCCTTTTTGGTTTCCTTTTCGTTTTCATTTTATAGCAGCTGTAAATCTCCCAAACTCATGCCCTGAATAGGACCAAAAGAGAAACGTCAACAGAGATGACGTAGGAGTTAGGACCGAAAACAGACTCAACTGCTGCAACTACCGCATAAGAAAGAATAATCCTTGCTGTTCTCACATACTAGAATCGACGCTCCACCGTGGAAGGAAAAAAATGGTTTATATTACATAAAAGAGGAGAAAGTTACTGGGAGAATTCTAAATAAAGGAGGCAGAATGATAATTATTAAAAAAATGAAAATGAAAAAAAAATACTTTTAAAAAATAAAATTATTAAAATAAAAAATTGTAATTATTTTTTTTACTCATGATTTTATTTTTATCTATGTTATTGTTCTTCTTTACGTTCTTAACGTGGGAATTGACACTCTCCATACATATAAAATATATAAAAATTATATATTTAAAAATAATATTTATAAATAATAAAATAATAAAAATATTTTTTATTAAATTTTAAATTATTACTTAAAAATAATAAAAACAAAAATATATTTTATATTGAATTTTGAATTACTACGTAAAAATAATAAAAATTAAAAAATATTTTTATTAAAAATATTTTTTATTAAATTTTAAATTAATATATATAATATATAATATATATTATAATATTATAATATTATAAATGTCGGGAAAAGGAACCAACCCCCACATAATATATATATATGTAATTTATAGTTTATATATATTAAAAATGTTATATTAAATCTCGAATTATAAAATAATCTCGAATTATATTAAACACTGAATTAATATAAAAATAATAAAAATTAAAAAATATTTAATATTAAATAAAAATTATTTTTTTTAAAAAATAAAAATAATATATTATATAATATATATAATAAATAATATTATAAATATAATATAATATATTATATTATATTATGTAATATATATTACATATATGTTGGGAGGTCGGTTCCCTTGTATGGGAGCCGACTCCTTCCTCCTCACATATATATATATATATATATATATAATATTTTACAAATCAAACGATGTAACATGCATTTGTTTTATTTTATTTTTACCGAAGAATTATTCCATGCACTTTTTATGTTATTCGGTGGAATCAAACGTGCCATAAATAGTTAAAAAGAAAAATTTTTGGCCTTTCGATGAAACACAGTAAGACAGAATGCTTTTTCAATGAATATGATGTATGGGAGTCAACACCAGAAAGAACAATTTTTGGCATCAATAAAAATGGGTAGAATGTGGACTACCAATTTCTTTTAATTAAAAATTGGATAAAAGAATAAATTCTTTTTTTTTTTAAATTCTAAAATAATCGAATTAAAATGACAATTAATTATATATAAGCCTTGTTTACATTTCTGAGTTTGCATGTGTTATGGCATGGGGGAATTTGATTCTTTTTTCATTGTTTCTAGATTGACATAATTTTAATTCTCACAAAACATGGGAGGATTAACCAAAACCTAAGATTAGTCAACTTCAGAAATCAACCTTTCAATTCATTGAAAATGCCTTCGTTTTAATTGAAAATGAAATGAAAAAAGTTAGAGAAAGGTTAGTAAGTGAAATAATTATTATTTTTGTTATACAGAAAATTTCATGGCAACTCCATCCTAATTGTAACCTCTTTGTGCACTATATATATATATATATATATATATATATTGGCTTTTAAGCTAAGCTACACAATGAAAAAAAAAAAAAACATTTTCGTACTCTCTGTCTCATGATCTCATCAAAGTGGGGGATGCATGATTTCACCACCGGAGGCAGAAGTATTTTACTACCAAAATACATGAACCATTGGCTTAGATTTAAGTAGTAAAGATGAAATGAAAAGCTGAAAATCTTGGTTGATTTAACTTATAATAGAATGCGTTTGCATATAGAAAATTTTAAAATTTTGAAAACAAAAATCAAAATTAACGTATTTTAAGATAAATTAATTTAAAATTTCAGCATTTTTAATTATATTATTTAGATAATATATTTTTAAAATTGAGTATTGAAATCTGATGGCATAAGAAAATAATTATAAAAGAAGAATGATGGTATAAGAGATAAGAAAAATATATAAACAAATTATGCAGTGTGGTCATCAGATTTCTAGCAATGTATAGATGTTTTTAATAGAAAATACATAATTAACCATGAATAGGGTTTTTAAATTAGTTAGTGGAATGATATACGTTCTGTGTCATTTTTTTAAGATATATTAAAAATAAAAATAATTTAGAAAAGACATATGACATCGGATAATCTCTTAATCTATTCATAAAATTAAAAAAATTCACAATCAATGACCTTTTATTAATAAATGAAAGAATAAAAAATTATCTATTAGTTATAAGTAAAACGGTATTTTCCCTTTTGAATTTTGTATTTTATGGCAGGCCATGTGCACTAAAATGACTAGAGATTTGGAGAAATTTTGAAAAAGTCACTTACAACAGTAGATATTTAAAAGAAAAATTGAAAAGCTCAAATTCCCACTTGAAACTCTTTCTGAATTTTGAAATTTCACTTTTTTTTTCTTTTTATGCTTTTGAATATCTCACTTTTAATGAATTTTCCATTTGAAATACCCCATTCAAACTTACTCATAATGATTTCTTTTGTGAAGAAAATGAAATTTATAAAAAAGAAATTTTTAAAATAATTTATTATTACACTTGTTAATTCTGATTTGAATCAAAAAAATTTGATCAATTCATCCAAATCCAAACTTGATCAACTCAATTTGTCCAAAAAAAGTCAACAACTCGAAACGACGAACCAGAACTCAAAGTGACTTGAATTCGGAAGACTCGAACTTGAAATGACCCAAACCCGAAATGACTTAAATAATGAACCTCAAATAACCTGAACACAAATGACCAAACTTTAACATTTAATTTAAAAAATGTTCCTCCGGCGATTATTTATCAAGAACATGACCTTGCTTCAAGCACACGAACATAAACATTTCGTATAAGCCATTGAGTCTATTACTTTATTTCTGATAATTATCTTATGATGATGTATAGTCAATTTATATAGATTAGACTATGACCTATACTAGGTGATTAACTAGAGTTTATCCTATCACCATCAGGGAGTTTGTATTCTAATTAGTAACTAAGTAGAGTTTAATTACTTTTAACTCTTTTTCCCTAAAATTTCATCTTAAATATAATTTATCTAAGTAATATCATCTTAATTATAATTAAATAATTATTTTGATCCATTTAATTATCATGTGAGTCACATAAAATCTAAAACAAACTAGATAAACCTAAGTGCTAAGTTTAATTAATTTAAACCCAATTAACCCAAATGTTAAACCTGATTAACCTAACCTCGAAATGATCAAAATTTAAAATGACTCGAACCTGATTAACTTGAATGTTAAATCCGATTAACCTAAAACCGAAATAGCTCAAGACCAAAATGACTTTAGTCCAAAATAATCCAAACTCAAAATGACTTGAAATCAAAGTAACTTGAATCCAATGAAACCTAAAACTGAAACGACTTAAACTTGAAAATTATCAAAAAAATTTAAAAATTAGAAATGATCCAACTTGAATTAACTCGACTCGATCCAAAAACAACTAGAGCCGTCCAATTGACAGATCTACCTATTATATATTATTAAGATGTTTTATTATTAATTTTACCGAAAAAAAAAATATCAAGTTGATTATTAACTCAAAAGCATTCATGTGATCCAAAGTGCTAAATTTTGATAAATATATATTAGTAGGG
>JBBYHM010000027.1:15736678-15751529 GCA_038381775.1 Adansonia rubrostipa | reverse complement strand
CATTCACCTCAGATATCAATCGTGCATCGTATTTATGCACCGTGCATACACATAATTATCTTTATTGATATCCAACACTGACTTGGTTTTAGATTTAAGTTTCATATTAAAATTTAACATAGATACCTTACTCCCGTTGTTATCTTTCATTTTCCACTATATTTATTTTTCTTTACATTTTTTCAAGCAAATAAAGATAGTGGGTATGCAGAGCTTAGATCTAGTAATTTCAGAAGCAACACGATTGCATGATATGAAAAATAATTAAAATATAAAAAAATCATTAAAAAATAATATAAATATGATACAAATATTAAAATATATAACATAAATTATTAATATATTAAAATTAATAATATTTTAAATATGATTATAATTCATAAAAATATATATGCACAATTTGAAAGCATGAATTGTTGAATCCAGTAGAGCTTGCTTTACAATGTAGTGTTCTGTAAAGCTAAAACTAAAGGCGTTGCATTGTTATATCTTGGGAAGGCATAATAATTCAAACTAGTACGTCAAGTTAGACTTGTTTGTGAGTTAAATCAAAATATCAGGTTGAATGAATTATTTCATTCTTGAGTAAATCTCTAGTTTCACAAAGTGTTTTATATTTTTTATCTATCTTTTCCTTTCACTTGTATAGTGTTGTGTTATAATTTAGTTAAAAAAAAAAAACACTTGGTCTAATGTTATTTTGTACATGTAAAAAGGGGGCACGCCATTCCATAAAAACCCTTGAAATGTCTTCAGAATTACGAAAAATTGATTTAATTTTTGCTATAAATTGGTTTTTTACGTTTTCCCATCTAAAAATCAACCAACAATCCAACTTCATAGCCATTCAAATTTGTTTCAATGTGATTCAGCACTGACACTGGGTCTTTATTGTCTACTTGGGCCATTGTACTAAAGTCCAACCAAGTAATAGTTTATGATCGGTTTATTACTTGATTTACAGGTAGCAATAGATCGGTCAATTAGACGGAATCAAGATAGTTTCGGATCAAATTATTTTTAATTGGATCATTTTATATTTTAAAATTTTTACATCATTTTCAGATTTCAATCTTTTGGGTTTTAATCACTTTGATTTCAGGTTATCTTGCATTCGAGCTGTTTTGAGTTCGAGTCATTTTTGCTTTGTACAATCAGGTTTAACACTCGATTTAATCGGTTTGGATCATTTTATATTCGAGTCATTTCTGGTCTAACACTCGAGTTAATTGATTTTAGATCATTTGATTAACAATTGGGTTTATCGAGTTTGGTCATTCTGAGTTTGAGTTATTTCGGATTAATTGTTCGGGTTATTTCTAGCTCAAGTCATTTTCAGATTTAGGTTGATTAATTTAAGATTGTTAATTTTTTAATCAAATTAGGTTAAACTAAATTTAAGTTTAAATGAATTAATCGAATTTTTTAATTTCAAGCCTGCATTGATAAATTTAGATAGCAAGTTATCAAAAGCTATTTACAGTGAATAAAGAACAGCTAAAATATAGTAGAAAAAATTCTACAAAAGTTGATGGCAGATAATTCTTTAGAAGAACCAATCATGTTTGGAAAGAAACAGTTTAACAATGGCCGATGATTGTCTTTGTCTAATTGCTTTGATTGTATACTACAGCTCACCTGGACCCAAAGTTCAGATGACGATAATCTATCTCCCTATTCACCCTGAATTTATCATATTGACATTTATATTCAATTTGAGATAAATAATAAATATGAATATATCTTTAACACATTTAATTTTTACTAATAATAAAAATTCGAACAAATTTTACTAAAATTGTTATTTAAATAATTAAAAATATTTTTATTTAAAATTAATATTAATCTAATTTTTTATAATTTTATATTATATATCAAACGATACAACTACTTTCGACTGATATGATTGAAACCCCCGTATCGACCGGTAATGAAACTGATAACTTTGTGGTTGACTTCCGTGCCCCCCCTATTTTTTTTTTGTGTAACTCGGAATTTGACAAAATACAGAGATTAAAAAAAAAAAAAAGACATCAAATAAACAATAAGAATTTCGAGCTCCTTGTAATACAGGGATTTTCTTTAATCAATTTGCTACAGATTGTTGCCTAATGTGTTCAAATCACCTTAGCATTTCAAGCAATGTAAATGGTCGAATGGATTAGGTTTCATCAATAGAGCTAAATCAAAGGGGAAAAAAATCACATTTTCGTAACAAGAAAAATGTGCTACAGAGTCCTAGTAACCAGAATGACTCACTATATAAATTTTGAGACAGCCACATTTTTGCTGCCATGCTTGTTATTCCATAAGCGGAATCGAACAGCTTCCCCTAAACCTGCAGCACTTCAAATTCTGCCGATAAAGGGTTAAAAAAGGAAGCTAATAACAACTTAATTTAACAAGTTCCTTTACATGAATATGATGATCAGCATGTACATTGCAGTACCGAATGCCCAAAGCACTTGGCTTTATTAGCAATTTTTCTAACTCCTGTCTCGGTGAGAGACAACGAAAATGTTGCCGGAGATATGAGGATTCTATCCATCATATTTATTTTAGGGGCCTCAAGGATTGCTTTAGGTATAGACAGTGCCCATTGCATACTCCAAATTGCAAGAGGCCTCATATATATAAGAGATCGGAAATGCCCATCGATCGTCCATGCTTCTGGTGTCTGGAACCAGTATCTGTTTGCAAACAGAAAATTGGCTTTTAAATAGTGATTCTCACAAAATAAATAAATTTAGCAAAATCTCGTAAAAGTGCAGAAAACGTAGGAAGATAACTTTCAAATCCATTACAATGAGATAACGGCGAAATTAAGAAGTTATCTATGGTATTCTCTAGTGAGGGTACATAAGATCCTCAAAATAAGAGGCAGTTTAGGAGTCCAAACATCGGACTCACTGGGGTCTAGCCATCCATCAAGCATTTTACCTTAAGTTCATTTGTTATCACGAGAGTTCAGCATTGTTCCCACATGAGAAAGATGCATCTAGTTGGACACTTGAACCCTAAAAACCAGTGTTTCTAATGGTCAAGGAAATTGCTTATCTTCATCCTTGTGCATAAATATCAACATTTTTCGCATCTTAAAAACATCATGTGAAAAAATTAAGAAAAATTAAAAATCATATTAAACACTTACCCAAAACCGTCTTCTGACCAGCCTGCATTGAAAATACCTTCAGCTGTTGTGAAAGCCTCCTTCTCCATTCCAGCAAGAATCATATTAGCTGCCACAGCATATGTAACACCGGTCCATATTTCACGTGACTGCATGCAAGTCTCGTCCACCTTTCCATTGGCATGCATCCCATTTACAGCACCCATCCTGCCTCCTTTAACTTTCATCACATTGAAATCATATATTTTTTGAAGAGCACTTCTTATTTTGAACTCATCAAAAAGTGGATCCAAGCCTGAAGATGCCGTGTACCATTGCCCTGCCAGTTGGTCTGTCTGTATCGACTTACTGTTACTACTTGACCCACTGTCATAGTTGAAATAAGAGCCATTCCAAAGTTTCTTTTCAAATGCTGATTTTGCACTAAAAAATTTGGTTTTGCATGTCTCAGCAAAGAACTTGTCACCTATCTGCTCAGCCATTGCAGCAGCGGCTTGGAGGGCAGCAAGCCATAAGCCACCACAGTAAGCACTTACCCCATGAACAGTCCAAGTATCGTAAGTTTGATCTGGAAATCCGTCATTTTCGATTAGGCCATCATCATCTCTATCAAATTGTTCCATGTATTCCATTGCAGTGCGAACAGCGGGCCAAACATCAACACCAAATGACATATCCCCTGTGGCAGCAAAATCTCTATACACTTGAAGCACAAACTTGGGATTCAGATCCTTCCATTTGCTTGTATCATGTATGTTATATGCATTCATTTCATTCCAAGGATCATGAGTACCTAGATCATGAGGAACAGCTCCTCTAACCTTGCGAATTCCATAATTACCCTCTGCTAGAAACTTTACTTTCCTTCCATCCTCAGATAAAACAGCTTTGGCAAAGTCACGTTGAATATTGAGTTCAATTTTGGGAAAAAGATCAAGAAGGGCAAAAGATGCATAAAAGTGTACATCATAAGTGCACCACATGATATATTCGACTCCTTCCAAGTAAAGAAACCTACCAACATCGTAACTGCCATCTAGTTGATCCTGCCATTTGAAGTGATGTGATAAGTGATTGCTGCCCCCTTTATTCTGAGGAATAGCTGAATCATCATTATTATTTAACCCAATACCAGTAGAACCATTACAGCGACTGGTCTTAGTATGCTCAAAAACGGTACCATGCCTGCGGTTCACTTCAGCTTCAGTTACTTTTACATCTAGACTTTTTAGTTTTATCGGTGAATCTTGATCATTTGACGCATTTGTAGATGGCAAGGAAGAATCTGCACAGTGGTTAGACAAGTCATATTTAAGCTTTAAAGACCAAGATGATGTTATAAGTTGCTGTCATAATAGACAAGTAAAAATAAATGCAGATTGTACAACAGGATGCACACGCTAATTTAAGCTAAAGCAAGATGTAAAAAAGTGCAGGGCACGTATCATAAGTACCTATCCAAACTGTTCCACCGGCAACCAAAAAGTAGAGCTCATTAAACAGTGTGAACTTGTACCTGAAAATAAATGAAGAGGATTCGCTAATCACTATGAAAAATGAAGAAATATCTTGCTAAACACATACACGCCTCCCTTTCTAGCATTGCTTATAAGCATCAATTGAAACTACAATAATGCTGTGTTTTCTTAGACTGACATTATCTGAACAATGGTTATGCAGCTTCAAACCTCAAATGTCCCACCTCCACCCCATTACCCAGCTTTCTTTCTAGTCTTTAGCCAAGAAAGTATTTGCTCATGGATAATTTTCATGTCTTTCTTCTAGCACCAGCATAGCATAAGCAAGCATTGAGGAATTACGCATGCCATTTAGTGAGAGTCTGACACACATCATATCCGCCTTCTCTTACATGCTAGTTTCCATAAGAAAAGAGGAAGGTTTTGCTACACGGAAAGATTCATTCTTTTTGGAAGCCCAACCAATAAATTAAAAATAATGGGGCATGTAATACAAAAAGCAAGATAAGGTTGATGAGAAAAGTATAATGGGGCATGTAATACAAAAAGCAAGATAAGGTTGATGAGAAAAGTAAAAGATTGCAGTATATGTTACCATTCTGGCAGCTTTTCATCCTTTAGGATAGGACTTTGCCATTTTTCAATCTCTTCTTCCCATCGCTTGTAGTCTGTGAACAATCAAAATGTTAGAGGTCTTAGACTCCAATATGAAGGTAATAGAAATCACTTAAATAAAATATTCTGAAAAAGAAAGCCGCATTGGAAAGCATGATTCTATACAGTCAATGACTTGAAAAAGAAAATACTGCCAGAAAATTTAAAGATATTTGAACCAAATGCATACTTATCAGTGCATCATGAGCCAAGTTCAAAGCTGCTCTTTCAGAAGTGCCATAGAATTTTGTGTATCTTCTGTAAGAAAAGAAAAAAAAAGTTTCAGAAATAATCACCAAACCGTAATACCACCCTAACATAAAGATGTCAATGATTTGGTGTAAAGAAAAGCAAAACCAAAATTGCTACATTTAAAAACCAGCAAAATATTAGCTATCTTCCCTGGATAAATAAAATCTGAAGCACAAGAAGAAAATTACAATTTCAACAATCCTACTGTATGAGGAAACTTAATAAGGATAGCTGGCATAATAGAGACTAATAGCTTGTGTTTTCCCACAGCAGTAAAGTGTGGAATTTCTTGTGGCCTTAGATTCACGTTGGGGCCTCTCCATCTGTTATCAATTGAATTTTAAGTAGGCTGCATAACAGAGGCGATACCACAAACATCCACTCCAAGGTCTCTAGTAAACACAGTAAATTAAATACTTGGGCATGCAGTAATGAGTAAAATAGAAGGGAAAATGGGCATTGTAAATATACCTATGGTATGAGCTGCCTTTTAAAAATTTTATTTTTGGAGAAGACCATGCAAGAGAAAATGCAATGGTGCACTTTCCATGGGGTTCCACCCAGGCAGAGGCTGAGACTGCAGCACAAATTGCCTCCCCAGGTGATGACGACATGCTTGGTCCACAATTGAAATTTTCACGATCAAATTGTCCATCCTTAAGATGAAAAAACAACAATTTAATTCTCAAATAGATCAGGCAAAGAAGTAGCATGGCAATAATAGATTACAAACTTGAAAAGAATGTCATGGCTCCATTAGGAATTCATAGAGCAAGATTTACAAAATTGAAATCAAATAAACATCCAGGATCGATAAGTTCCATAATTAAAATTGCAGGTAGAAAGATTGATGTACTAAAGACAAAGGCTGATAACCATTTACACAAAATCACTACCTGCACCATTTTACCCCACATCTCCCTTGCTGTTATACAGCTTCCTTCAGTAAGACCAAAACACGGTAGAACTGTCACGTTGACATTCTGGGTTTCACACGCAGCTATAGCAAAAGTAACGGGAGGGTTCCCCCTAGCAGTCCTGTGAAATGGCCGCAATTCTTAAAATCATTTGAAATCTAGTCATTATGTTAGCAATATATATAAATTATGCATCAAAGCAAATCACAAACAGGCTATCAGGATGATAATTTATCAGAACAAACAAATAATATCAATGCCAACACTGAAGAAAATGTCCAGGAAACTCATGGACAAGAGGAAAATTCCACTGCCAATTCAGAAAAAAAAAAAAAAAAAAAAAAAAAAAGAACATTAATTTTAAAGAAAAGAGAATGAAATTTATAACATAGCCCAAGAGAGAGGAAAAACTTAATCATAGAGGTTAAAACCAAAATTTTTAATATTCTAAGGTCCTTCGAAATTCAAGGTCCCAGGAAGAAACCAAACAAGATGTTTCGAAATATATATTAAGAATATTCAAAAAACTCTTAAGCATTAATTTTGTTTTATAAAATAAAAATAACTAAAAGAAAAAACAATGCTTTGAACTTTTGGTTGCTATATAAAAGCCTCCAAAAAACCCTTCAAACATCTCAAAGGCCTAAAGGCTTATAAGGCAAGGTAAATTGAATGATTTAAGCCTTTTCACATCTGAAAAAAATCAGGCATGCTTGTGATTTCTCACCAGTGCTTTAAATACATGGAATAATCAGGCATATCCCTCAAGATTTCTCATCAACATTTCCTATAAATGCAATAAGTTCCCTGTTTTTAACAAAAAAGAAAAAAAAAATGTACCTAGATTTCTTTTAATATTCTATCCATTAATCAAAATTGTCTGCAAACTGAGGGTATGAATGGAACAGGAGTCTAGCTCTCTTCCATTAGTTTTCAGTCCATTACTTTCCAATACATGATTAACCACCATTCACAAGTCATCACAATTAAAAAGTGGATCCTACACATGTGAATGATAATGATGAGTGTATTGAAAAGTAATGGATTGGATCCTAATCCATTTGCAGCTCTGCCGCAGGTCAATCTAAATTGAGTAGGCTTTTGGAGCTTTTCATCCCCGAGAAAATGTCATACCCTTCTGAAACTATAACAACTTCTGCTGGCAACAAAAAAAAAAAAAAAAAGCGTTGCGCTTTTTTTTAGCACATGATGTATTTTAATTAAGCTACTGAGTGTCATAATTGAAACATCTTCTTGTTTTAAGATTTTCGTATCTTCCCAAAATCAAATATCGTCAACTTTCTTTTAACATAAAATACTAGCTACAAGTATGATTGATTGGCTTATGTAAGAGTCCAACATTGTCTTTTGCCTTTTCTCCATTTCCTTTTTCCCTATTTATTTTTGAGCCAGTGTGTATTAAGAAAGGGGCTAAAGAGTAGATGAAGCAAGCAAGGTGCTTATTAAATTATGTTCCCTTTCACTTCTTATGACAGTGAAATGACCAGGAGAAATCTGCAAACCAACCGTCATATATAGCTATTAAGTTTTGATGACTTGCTTGTGATGAAGAAGTACGCCAGAAACTCCATCTTCGCCTCTATCACATAAAAGAGAAAAATAAATCAAGCCATTTTCCAACGTGCATAGTTCAAATAGGAAAAACATACACTAAATGTACTCACATGAATGGTTCGTTCACATGATCTCCGGATAAGTGTGAAATTCCACCAATTGAATTCTGCAGAAACAAACATTGATTACTAAAATTCAAGAACCAGTCTTATTATTGATTTGAGTAAAATTAAACAAGTTTGGACACAGAAAATGAACTTACCGCCCATGTGAAAAGTAGGCTGACTTTTGCCCTTTCTTTTCCAGTATTCACCAACTACAATAGAACAAGTAATGGCCTTGTAAGAAACAAAACAAACAAGGAGCCCATAAAGTAGTCTTTTAAATTACCAATTACAAAGTAATTCTGAAATAGCACATAAGACCAAAAAGGGTTGTAACAAGTCACTAAGTTCTTGACATTAGATTCTTAGTAAACATACCGTGTAGACAAAAACAGCTGTTGGAAGACTGGTATCCTTATAATTATGTGGTATGAAAGGTGATATCTGTCGACAGGACACTTTTAGGTCAGGATCTGGTTCACCTGAAAAAAGAGACCATTTCAAAACATGATGCAAAGAAAAATAAACCGACTTGCATAACAAATAAAGTTTGAATAATACCATCATATATTGTCCATGCTCTAGGAAACAAAGCATGGTATGTAGAATGCTGGCCACTCAGATTCCAACCCCATGATGAAATACCCTCGTCACTAGCTTTTCTGTGAAAGCATGCAACTGACGTTAGACTAACAATCTAAAGTAGCTCTAATGACGTTTCATACCAGACATCAAAAATATGACAAAGACAGATTAATCTTTCTTCAAATCTAGGCAAGCCACAGAAAGTTCAATGGAACCTCTCTACCTTTCAGAGAAAAAAAGACTATGAGGATATATAAAATACAACTGCATGCAGGACACATTCTAGTCAACAATGACTACCCCCACCCTTGTTTCCTTTTTGCCCCCTCGAAGTTTATCTCTATGGACTCAGTCCCAACTCAACAAAATATGCTTGTCAAGAATTTAGCAGTTAGCATCACAGATCAAAGTAGCACGCTTGATAAATAAATATGAAAACAAAGAAGTAGCAAGTTGAAAGCAGTTTCTTAGTCAACAGTTTACCAAGCAATATCAGTTTTAATGTTAGAACAAAATGCAAGAACCATGACAGAGAAATAAAACCACGTATTATTTGATCTGCCAAGTTTTAATAGAATTTTGCTTGGTACACAAAGCTCATAATTATCAAAATCTTTATCTCTGGCTTCTCAGTAGGAACATTAAAAGCTAAAAATCAACACCCAATTATTGCAGTCAATTGAGAAGGCATCAATTACAGTCCTTCAATATGATGGTAAAGTGAAACAAAAGAGAAAGAATAGAATGAATCAAAGAGTATAATTACCATACGAAGCAAAATTGGATGCCTACATGCACGACATCAGATTAGTTCACAAGTTACAGAAATATGGGATGCAATTGTTGAAAACTTGACATCCAATTCATAGTTACAGGTTTTGTGTACCATTTGAGGTTAATCTCATATATCAACCAATTGAAGAGCAACATACAGATCTATTTATATTTCTTTTAGCAAAATGTAAACATTTGTATACCAATTCCTTTTAGAATGATTGTATTACAACTTCACTGATTTGTCTTCTTACCCTAATCCTTCATGCCGTCCTGGAGCCAAAACTGATGCATACTTCTTATTCCCACCATCACGAGATATAAATATCTACAGTATCAGAAAAGAAATCAAACCATATGAAAAAGAAAAACCTGGTTCAGTGTTTTTAAGCCTCTGATGTGTTCTTTTTTATCCGTCATCTTGGGGAGGAGGGATGCTTTTTATTCTCACCATCACGAGATATAAATATCTACGGTATCAGAAAAGAAATCAAACCATTCTGAAAATGAAAAACCTGGTTCATTGTTTTTAAACATCTAATGTGTTCTTTTTAATCCCTCATCTTGGGGAGGAGGGGCATGGAAGAATATTTTATTTGTTTCAAGAAATTAACCAGGAAAAACACACCCATGTCTGCCAATATCATCGTATTGAATAATTCAATGGTGCACAGAAACCATATCGTTGGTTCTTTATTTAAAAAGAAAAAGAATATCACCTTATTAATTCTGAATGATGCTTTGAAAATCTTTTTACAGAAAATTTGTCAATTTGTCTTGTGGAAACAAAAATTCAAGTTCAATGCATATTTCATACGTTCAAAATTCAAATGACAGTCCTAAAACCGTATGTACTGCAATCCTAGTTTGCAGACATACTTTTGGTTCTGGATTATTCCCTCGAATTAAATAAATTTAAATAATACTAAGAATAGAATGTGAACAAGTAAACATGTTGAAGAGCCAAGCTTTACAGAAAATTGATTAGCCATAACAGGTGAAGCGTCACAAGTTCCTGGAACAATTTGCCATTGCCTGAACTCGCCTCTGAAACCCCTGGATATACTGCCACTCCTGCAACATGATTTGCCACATCAGAAGTATAAAACATTCCAGCACTACAAACTAAACCATTTAGCTAAACCATATTAAATACCCCATTCCACCCAGAGGAACTCCTTGAGATGCAGATGGCTTACAACTTTCTCGGTTGAACGGGTCAATAGGTGCTTTCTGCACATAATCATTCCACAACATCAAAAATTAATCAGAAAATAAATCTTTATCTTACAATTGTGCTATCAAGGAAAATATAGCCTGTTTCCACAAAAAAAAAAAAAAAAAAAAAAAAAAAAAAGAAAGAGCAAATGATTGCAAAACTGAATAAAACGAGATAATTACCCTTCCATGAGATGCTTCTTCCCTGACATAGGACCATAGACGTATACCTAATCTCACCTAAGGTTTCAAATTCCAAAATCAATTAGAAGAGCTAACCAGGACAAGGAATAGCATGCAGTCTTGCCTTACAATAGTTAATTATCATCTCAAATCAGTCAAACAGGTTTCTCCACCACTTACCATCTTTATCGCTTCCATAAATGTAATACTGAATTCTTTGAGAATATTAGCATGACTATTTAATCGCCTTCTCCAAGCTTGTTTTGGTGGGGCAGCACTATCAAAATCAAACTATATAGAAGCATGAAACCAGCAGGATCAGTACAGCAGAATGCTAAAAGTTAATCTCAAAATAAATCTACAACCATCATGTCAAAAAACTAGTTTCAGATAGGATAAACGTGCCATTTAAGGCACAAAGTCAAATCAAGATCTTACTCTTTATAGTTTAACCTCCTGCTAAGTAATAATCACTCATTCGATATGGCATAATTACTGTGTTTAAGATCATCAAATTTGAAAATGACAGGAGGAACAAAATCTATTAACTCGAGATGTTACCAGGCATGATTCTCAGTCTCTTCCCTACATTTGAGACTATAGACTTTATTATGCCCATGACATAGTCATCAAGTTCAACACTTTTCTATTGCTTTTTCTACGTTTATAGGATTTTTATCAGACACCAGCTGCAAAAATCAACTAATCCTATTCAAAACAGGAATTATATCAGGCCAGTCAACATTTCTAATTTTTCTAAATTTTTTCTGAATTCTGATGAGTTGCAAGCTTGCGATCAAGCTTTGATTAATGGCTAATACAAACAAAAAGCCAAATTTCCTAATTAGTATTTAAAAATAAAAATATTAAGTAAAAATTTGCTAAAGAACGTACTATATCCTATCCACAATATCAGTGTGATTATAAATTAAGAAAGAGGCAGCAAAAAAAAATTGTAAAATTTTCAATTTTCTATAAATAAATTTCAAATCTTACTAATTAAGGATAAAACTAATTTCGTGGAAAAACAAACCTTGATCCTCGTAACTTATAAAGTAGTACTAGTCTTTTTCCTCTACTTTTACACTTTTTCTCAGGAACCAAACAGAATAAAATCAAATCAACTCAGAAAATGATTAGCAAAGTTCTCTCCGCCGATACAAAAAAAAAAAAAAGGCTTACCAGCTGTAAAGTGTGACGGCTGACATATTCCTCGGGCGGCCATGAATTCTTTCTACAATGGAATATATTTCCAGTAACCATGTCGACTAGTCAAAATTCAAATTTCACTCCAATAATTTACTCCTATTTTTTTTTCGTCTGTTAGTTTAATAAATCTCCCAAACTCATGCGATCACCGAAAAAACGCAAACAACTTGGAAGAAACCGCCTCTTATTCTGGGAAGATCTTTCTTAGATTTCAAAGCTTGGAAGAATAAAATGAAAAGCTAAATCAGAGAATCGCGGGATCAGATATCGCAGGGACTTGGGATTTTCATGAAAGAAAGAAAAGAAGAGCAGAGCGTAAAGCACTGGTGTCGTTTCAGATTGGATCTAAAGAAAATGAAAAAGAAAATGGAGAAAACTGAAGAGTGGGATCGGTGGAGCCGTAGAGTGGGCGTGTCGCGTGCAGGAAGAGCCGTTTGGAGCCTTGTCAAAGCTTTTTGCGATTGCAGCTCGGAGCTAGCTTCCCCCGATCGCCAGCTGGTGCCAATTACACCTCAGTTCTAAACATAACACTATCATTATTATACCATAAAAGTTTGATATAAAAATAATTAAAAGAGGCATAAACATAATACATATGCGATGAATAAAGATATATTCAGTATAAAATTATATTACTTTTATATAATTAATATTTATTTAATTTAATTATTATATTTTATATTTTGAGTTTTAAATAAATTAAAATTATTTATTTAATATATAAAATTTTTAATAATTAAATATGTATTAAAAAATAATATTTTAATTACTATTATAAAAATATTAAATTAATTTGATATTTTATATGCACAATAAATAAAATTATATTTTATCAAATTCATAAATTAATTTGTTAAATCATAAATTATATAAAAATTATAAAAATATTTAATTATATAAATGAATTGCTCTTTAAATATACTACATAAATTATTTAATATACTAAAAATTATATAAATATATAATATTTTAAAAATTACTTTCTTACTATTAATGTCACATTAACTCCAAATTAATTCTTCACTTCTTTGTTATATTTATTATTATTTATTATATTTAAAAAAAAAACTGCGAAAAAATAAAAGTGTTTGGTTTGAATTTTTTTTTTTTAAGCGTTGCGTAGACGGTAGACTGCTCTCTGGCTGCCGGTGGGACGTGGGGTCGCTTTGTGTGTCTTTTTATTTCTTTATTTTTTTCTCCTTTATTAATATATTTTTAATTATTTTAAATTGTTGGTGGTGCGGATGCGGGAGAGTCGGCACTGTATGATGAAACAGTGATTAAAAGAAAACAAAAGCATGCCGCCTGCAGAATCAGAAAGTAACTATTTTCATTTCCTCCGTACAAATAAAATTCATAATATCTGCTCTGCTGACGTATTTTTATATAATATTAATATTAAATATATTTATTTAAATTTAATTTAATTTAAGATATAAATTTTAAATTTTATTTAAGTTTATTTATATTTATAAATAAATAGTTTAAATAAGTTTAAGTTTGTTTATATTATATTTTTATAATTTATTTTTAAAAAATATATTTTTTAAATTTAATTTTTATTAATTTAATAATTTTTTATTAAATTTATAAATAAAAATAATTTAACTTAATTTTTAAATTTTATATTATAATATTATATATTTATTATTTATATGACTAAAATAATATAATACATAAAATATAAAATAAATATATATAATATAATAGTAAAATAGATCGAGTCAGGCTAGGCTCAAGTTTTGAAAATTGGACCGAAAGGTCGAACCGTTTCTTAAAAGCCTAATTTGTTATTCAAGCCTATTTTTTAAGCTTAATATTTTTATCCAAATACTCTCAAATATTGAATAGACCTTTGAGCTTAGACAAGTAACTCAGCTCTTGAACAGGTCTAATGCCAACCTTAACATTTTAATTTTAAAAATCAATTAAAATTATATTTTTTTCATTTAAACTATTATTTACAATTATTCGCATAAAATATATAAAAATAATATATTAATAAAAGACAACATGCTTAAAAATTTATAAATTTTATCAATTCATAAAAATAATATAAAATAAACATCAAATAAATAATTTTATCTAAATTATTAAGCAAGTACTTTTCTTCAAAAAAAAAGTTAAGATCTTTAGAAATTAATCTAAATTAAATATTTTCATACTCTCTCGTACGATGTTAAAGAATACAAAGTCTTGCTAAGAAAGTAAAAGATAAGTTTTATTTTTTAAATAAACTTAATATCTATGAAAAGTTTATTGATATTAAGCCTTTGCAAATAATGATTGGCCATCCTTCTCGACTCACTTGCATTAGAAATAATAAATTAATGAAAAACTAATAATAATAATAAGCATTTCAGAATATTTTACTGGGTTTCAATATTACAATTTAGAGATTTTCAAATCAATTTATAAAATGCAAATGATAATTTCTCTCTGTACATATATATATATTTCTTCTAATTTCCCTTTTTTTTTTTTTCTTCCTATACGTTCGAAAGTACTAAACGTTGGTCAAGCTTTGCTGCGGTCAGTGATATATATTATATTTGGATGTTTAATTTAGAGAGATAATTCTATTTAGTTTAAAAAAAAATTATGATTAACGTATAATATATTTTAAATAAATTAAATAAAAAAATAAATCACATTAAATCGATAACCAAATCAATCTAAATTGAGTTTCAGTAGTTTGGATCAATACAGATAATTTCAGTAAATTTTAAAATTTATTTTTTATTTTTTTATTAATTTAAAAATAAAATATTT
>JBBYHM010000027.1:15688555-15736578 GCA_038381775.1 Adansonia rubrostipa | reverse complement strand
TTATTTTGGCTAAAATTTTCTTCAAGTATTCAACTAGGAAAAAGTAATATAATACAGAGTTTATTTACGTAGGTAACCCTATTTTAAACTATAATAATATAGTATAAATATGATAAAAATAATATAAATACAAAATAAATATATTAATGTATCAAATCTATATAAACAAATTACTAATACATCAAAGCTTTTCTAACCGCATTAGTGTAAAATACTTATGTAATAATAGAATCATAACATAGGTACTTATTTTAGCTAAAATTTTCTTTAGGTATTCAAATTAGAAAAAGTACTATAATACAAGGTTTACTGGTGTAGATACCCTATGTTAAACACAATATAATAATACAATACAAATATAATATAAAAATAATATAAATATAAAATAAATATATTAATATATCAAATCTATATAAAAATTATTAATATATCAAAATTTATTATCAATATATAATATTTTAAATATAATTACAATAAAAATTATATAAACATAATATTAATATAAGAATTATTAGATCTAACAAAGGGAAGAAACTTCATAGCCTAATCAATTCCTATGAAGCTACGGCTTTATTATTATTGTTGTTACCGTCGTTTTGAAAATTTTTTTGGTTTTATTTAGGTTTTAAAAATGTATTTTATATTTAAAAAAGTAAAAATTATCTTTAAAATAATAAATTATTTTTTCTTTAATTTGAATTTTTTTAATTAATTAAATTATCTTTCATCAAAATAAATATTAAAAAAATGAAAATTATATTTTAAAAATCATTTTCTACGAAACAAACCCTCGAATCTATTCTTCCTTATAAGCATATCAATTGAGCTAATCTCACTTTAAATCTTATATGTTATTTCTTATATGTATAGATTTCTGATGTAAATATTAAATTAAGTGCATAAGAATGTTATAATTACAAATGATGCAGGCAAATGTGAGTAGTAACTCAATTTTGGCTATTCGGGTTGCTGGTTCTTACCTTTACTTAAAAAAAGTCAAAGTTTTGAGGTTCAATTTCCTTTTTCTCTTAAATGATGTATTTTTATTTTAAATGGATTTCAAACATTTCTTCTGTTCATATATTCTCTTTGACATATGCATGTGAACTAACAAAAATGACATACTATGAAATAAGCCCTTGAAATATGAAAAATTTAAACTTAAGTTCTTTATTCTTTTATTTATGCAAATCAATCCAAAAAATTAAAAAAAAAATCATTTGAATGGAAAATATTGACTTGGCAAGAAACTATTCTGATAGAATGGGAGTTAATTGGGCCATCAATATCTTCTATTCAAATGGGAGAAGCAAAAGTCTTCGTGGCTAGACGTGAACCGAGTTAAAAGTTTTTAAAATAATAAGAGAATATTTTATATTAATATTTATAATTAAATTTAAAAAAATATTTTTTTAATCACATAAATAATCATTCGGATCAAGCCTAAATTATAAAAAAAATTATTTAAGCTTGATCTAATAAAGGTCCAACCAGTCAGGCTATACAAGTCGCCTAACTCATGAATAATTCGTTAGAGAAGTATATATCACCAAAAATTTCGTATATTATAAATTTTTAATTTTTTGATACAGTTATGCTTGGTTGGACCAAAGAAAAATCGACACATCTATGGGCATTGACAACCTAAATTTTTTGCATTTGTGTCTATTTTTCTTTGATCCAACTAAACATAATTGTAAAATTATAATCCAGAGAATTGCAGATCATATGCTCCGTCGAATTAGACTTATTGGACATCATATTAGGGTCTCAATTGACGTAAAAAATTCATTGGAATTAATCGATAATTTCACCATTATTCAAAGGCTTATTTTGCCCTCATACATTATTATATATAGATTAAGATGCATGATCATCTTGTAACTATCACCTTTTCTATTAATGCATGGAGTATGAACTCTTGAAACTACCTTCTTTATTGATATATTAAACTCATTGTCATGGCAAAAAGAATACTTGTCAAAAACAAAACAAAAAATGGTATTAGTGTCAAATTAACAATAGGCAAAATCCTTGTTCATGCCTTGACTTCTCAAATACCAAGTTTTGGTTCCATATTCGTTTGCTTAACGCAAAGCAAAGAATATTATAGGAATCAAAACTCTCTTGTTACTATAATATTATAGATTTCAAAAATAATATGGAAAAAAAAAAAGAAAAAAAATGGCAAAACTTCTCTAAGAATGTTGGCAGAAATATTTGTAAGGAAGGTTAGATTTAAGCTAAGTAAAGAGAAATCTAAGTCATTTTCATGATTACATATACATGAAGAGGAGTAAGAATTAAGGTTTAATTAAGGTATATGGAAGTGACCCTTCCACCCCTTAGATAGGCTTTATATGAGCCAAATGGTTTAGTAGTTTTTTTTTTTTTTTGCTTAAATGAGTATATAATTCTTTGTTACTTTTGATTTTCACTGAAGTTGAAAATCGATTATTAACATTTAAATCAAGATAATCAGTATTGTATCGGTAGATATATCATTTTTATTTTAGTACGGATATATATATCGATACCAATGTGTTTCGATGTACCGTTTTGAGTTTATCGAAGTTTGAATATTTTTAATTTATATATATGAAAAATATTTTTAAATTTGAAATAAATGAGATTAAATAAATTTCATAAATTAAATATTCATCAATTACACATAATGTTATAAAAAACGTCATCGAATATAAAAAAATCAATATCAGTTAAGCAGTAAGGCTGAAATTTTTTAATGATCGTTAAATTATGAATAATTATATCTAATATTCATCAAATTTACGAGTAATTATGTATAATATTCGTCAGATGTAAGATCAATATTAGTTTAACTTTTTTTACAAGCTTATATTATGTACCGGTCAGTACAATTATTTTTGATCGATACCTACCAGTATAATTGGTACAAACTGAAAGTAAGGCCGAAATGAAACCAACTATTGCTGATAGTGTTATATGTCAAAACTAGTACGTATTGATCGGTACGACTGATACCAGTATGGTACAGATAACACTGACTTAAATTGCACTAAGCTAGATGGTTACTAATTCTATTATTCCCTTCGTCAATTTGTGAAAGTCGTGAATAATGGATCTTCTATTTATATGCTTGCAAAAGAATGAATAAAAGCAGCTTGATTTCTAGTTTCAATGATGGCCATTTTTAATTTAAAGTCATTTACGAAAATATATAAATATTATTAAAAAATAATTTTTAATGCTTCTAGACATATTTTAAATACTAAAATAAGATTTTTCGTGTCTTTCAAATCGGGTTAAATTTTGGATAAAGAAAATTTTTTTATCTAAATTTAATTTAACTTATAAACAATTATACACGTATGTCTAAATGAGAATAATTTTTGTTCTCTTTTATTCAAAGTGATAATCGCATTTGTAGTTTTTGTTAATTACGAGTAGATTAGTTTTTTTTACTTAAATGGCCTTATAAGTTTCACTTAAATAATATTTTTTCCAAATTAGAATCTTACGAAAAGGAAATGGAAGGAAAGAAAAGATAGAAAAAGAAGAAAGGCAAAATAAAAGGAAAGAGAAAGAGAACAAAAAGAAAGAAAAGAAAAAAAGGGAAAATTTTGTATTTTATATATTAGTATTATTTTTTATATATTTAAAATATCATAATTTTATATAATTTTTACATGTTGATTATTCATTTTATATATTTTTAACATATTTATGTATTTGTATCGAGTTCATGTTATTTTTTGTTTTATGTTTTACCTGATTATTTTATATTTTTAGGTTTTGATTGCTTTACATGTTGATTATTTTTTTTATATATGTCATGTTCGTGTTATTTTATTTGTATGTTTAATGTATTATAAATTTATGCAAATCTTTGCATGTTAATTATTCTTTTATTTATATTGTGGCATGTTTGTGTATTCGTATTATGTTTATGTTATTTTTCTTGTTGTATGTTTATTTATATTTATATATATTATGTTTGTGTCTTATTTCAATTTATTTTATATTTTACATAGTCGATCATTCTGTCAATATAGAGAAGAAAAATGTATATTTCTATTATGTTCATGGCTTATCTCAATAGATGACATATTTTGCATAATGTGTTATACTAACTCAATTTAGAAAAAAAAATTATATCTGTAACCTGTTCATTTTTTGTGTTATCTTTTTGTGTTTTTAAAATATTATAAATTTATATAAATTATTACACGTTAATAATTAATATTATGTATCTTTTGACACGTTCGTGTATCTTTGTCATGTTCATATTATTTTTAATATTGTGTTTTAATTATTTTTCTTTACTATGTCTCAATTCATCTTATATTTTGTATAGTTTATCATCGTGGTTCAATTTAGAAAAAATTTTATGCTTCTGTTATTTTTCAAACTACTATAAATTTATATAATTTTTTATATTTTAATAATTTATTTTATATGGATTTTGCATGTTTATATATTCGTGTCATATTAATATTACTTTTTATGCCGTGTTATGTTTTAATTATTTTCTTTATATCTTCAACTCATCCCTTGTTTTGCCTAATTTATTATACTAATTTGATTTTAACTCTAAATTTATTTATTTAATATTTTAAAATACAAAAATTATTAAAATAAATAATAGTTATTTATTATGATTCAACTTAAATTTTGTAATTATTAATTTAATTAACATTTATAAATATTAAAAATTTTCAAGGGAAGAATTCTAGTCTAACATAAAACTAGCTCTCTATGAATTAATTAAAATTAAAAACTAAAAAAAAAAAATACTAACTATTTGTTTTTATTGGCAATATGGATGGAATGCTTGTTTGGACCATTCAAGAACTTGGATGTTTATTTTGATATTGAAGGTGATCTTTATTTTTCTAAAATAATTCTTATTTATGGTGTTTATTTTACGCTTAATGTCGTCTAAATTAACTTTTATTTGTTTTAGATATTTGTAATTTGAGTCTCTTCAGAGTTTGCTCTGTAGGAGGAGTTCTAGTCTTGGTTTCAAGAGTTTCTTCTCTCGAGATTTCATCTATGTCATTTGTGGGGGCATTTTCAGTTTGTTTTTAGGGTTTCTTTCTTTCTTTCTTTTTTGCATCATCAGTAATACCTAGTAGCTAGAATGATACATATCTCCCAGTTTAGATTGGAAAATTATATAGCTGAGTTTTTGCGAAATTTTACTTTGATTGAAGAAGAGAAAAAGTGTTTTGTTACGGAAGTACAAGAAACGGAAAGTGCAGTGGATGGGGTAGCCTGGATGGTGGGTAAACTATTAACGAATCGCACTTTTAATAAAGATGCAACGATGAGTATGTTCAGGGTTGTATGGAAATTAGTCAAAGAGATGCGGGTGGTTTTCTTGGATAATAATCTTTCTTTTCAAGTTTGGATCTATGAAAGATGAGCATAGAGTTTTAGATGGATCACCTTGGTCTTTTGACAAACACCTGCTCGTCTTGAAGGACTATAATGGAAGTCCCTACAAAGAATCGTTGCGTTTACTACTACTACACGAGAAAGGGTAGGTGACTGGGAGGTTAAAATATGAAATACTGCCTATTTTCGGCTATGAGTATGGATTGCTACGACAGTGTGATATTGAGTGTGAAACGTCAGAACCTTGTGATGATGAAAATGATGGAAAACTAGATTATGGTACCTGGTTAAGCACATCTGCAATAAATATAATAATTCTACTCAGATTAGTGGTATGACTATAGGAGAAAGTTCTGGAACCAGGTCCAAAGTTGAAATTGTGCGGGAAAAAGCGAAAGGGTGGATGAATCGAATGTACAGAGGGATGATCACAGCCAACACGCAAAGGGAAAGGGACAAAGGAGGTGGCAGACATAGAGATACAAAAAAACCAGGGAAATTATGTGTGCTGCATATTCAAGAAACATGACCATAGTGATTCACAAAAGGAAAATCTGGGGTATATAGCACAAAATATTAAAGGCTGGTTTTCAGTCAATGGACGGAGAAGGTGGAGGATCAGAAAAAAGTTTGAAGTCAACCTAGGACTGTTAAATCTCCAAGAATTTAAAAGATATAGTTGCACTTAATAAATCTGTTGAAAAGATAACAAGTGTGAGGTGGCAGTGCTATTTTGACAGGGCAGATAAGTGGTAAATCGATTGGGAAAAAGATTAGCTAGACAACATAAGGTTAGTCCTAACAAGAGTTCTATTTTGGCAAATAGATCAATGCACGAAGCTGGGATCAGCATAGATGATAAGGAAATTGATGAGCTAAGGAAAAAATCTGGAGAAGATGTTGGTATTAATGTGCTTGACCATGTACAATTGGCAGAGACTGGGTCTCTGTCCCGTTGAGAGCAATGAAGTGTCTAGTCTAGCATTGCCGTGGGCTTGCTAACCCTCAAGCAGTTGAGCTCTTTGGCATTTGCTGAAGAAAGACGATCTCCATGCAAGGTTGGTTTTTTGTTTTATTTTTATTTATTTATTTATTTATTTTTTTGCATGGAAACAACGTTACTTGAAAGGAGGATGAATTGGATTAGAAGAAATTCTAGTATGGAACAATGTTCTGCAGTAGGAGCAAATGGGACTAGTGGGGGATTGGCCATGTTATGGAAAGAGGGTGTCAATCTAGTTAATGTAGCCACTCCAAAAACCATATTGATGTCGCAATTGAGGGGGAAGATGACAGTGGTGATTGGAGATTAACTGGCTTTTAAGGGGAGGCAGATGTTCAACGCCGACATGAATCTTCGGAGCTACTTCGTAGTTTAGCAAGGAGATCATCCGAACCTTGGGTGTGCGATTTCAATGAGAATATGTGTGAGTCATAAGAAACGAAGAGGGGTTTACAAGGGGCTGCCTTTAGAGAAGCATTGAAGGAGTGTCGTTTAGGTGATCTTGGATTTGCAAGGCATTGGTATACTTAGCAAAGGGGTAATACAGTGGAAAACAATGCTAGAAAGCAACTTAACCGAGGGATAGATTCAGGAGGATGATTTTCAATGTTCCCCATGTATGCTGTTCGCATTTAGTTGCTCCAGTATTGGATCAATGTCCAATTCTGCTGGATACAATGGGAAAGCAACCTAAACAGAGAAAAGAGAATGGAATGAGGAGAAAGTTTTTCGAGGCTTCATGGACAATGGAACAGGGTTATGAAAATAAATTTATAGGAAATGGCAGAACAGTAGTGGAATGCATATTATAGAGAAAATAGAGTATGGAAGAACATTTATGACAATGGTATAGGATGCGATATAATGGAAGGAGACAACAAACTGAGACGTTACTAAAGGAGTTGCAGGATTGCCGAGAAGAGACACCTACGGTAAATGGAATTGACAAGGAGGATGGATCACAAGGTCTTTTGAGCACATTGATGGAGCAAGAAAAAAACATTCTGGGCATGAATATTCCGTATTAATTGGCTTAGAGAAGGGGACAAAAAGACGACATTTTTTCATGCACAGGCTACTAAATAAAATGAGTTAATACAGTTCAAGGTATGGAGAATGAGAATGGTGAATGGTGTGAGGAAGAAACAATTCAAGAAATTGCTACTGGGTACTATCAAAATTGTTCCACTCGTATGTGACTAGAAACATGGTTGAAACTCTTAAGGCAGTTGAAACAATAGTCACCGAGGAGATGTATAAGTACCTTGTAGTAGAAATTAAAGCTGAGGAGTCACCTTAGCCATACAGCAAATGCATCCCACAAAGCACCAGGACTCGATAGTATGCCTACTCCTTTCTATTAAAAAATTTGGCATATTGTTGGAAATGATGTTATTAATTTTTGTTTAGATTTTTTGAGTTGTGGTCTCGGATTAACCATAGCCATGTAGTTCTCATCCCCAATGCAAATGACTACAAAAACTTCACTCAATTTATACCTATTAGCTTTGGCAATGTTCTCTATAAAATCATTAACCAAAGTACCAGTCAATAGGTTAAAACATGTCTTACCCATGTGCTTAAGTGAAACACAAAGTGCCTTTGTCCCTCGTTTGTTTGATAACTAATAATATCCTTGTGGCTTATGAATTTATGCGTTCACTGAAGTTAAAGAAACAAGGCAAGAATGACTTCTATGATTTTGAACTAGACATGAGCAAAGCATAAGATAAGGTAGAGTGGTCGCTTCTACGAGATAGGATGGTTAAAATGGGTTTTCACGATAGATGGATTGGTTTTATAATGCATTGTGTTACCTCAATATCTTATTTTTTTATTATTAATGAATGCATCACTGAAAACCTTTTCTCCAAAGAAGGGGCTCTGACAAGGGGACCCATTATTTCCTTACCTTTTCTTGATTTGCAATGAAGGTCTTTTAGCTAGCCAAAGCTCAGCAAGAGGGATGGATGAGTGGAGTCCAAGCAACTAGATATGGATCGAGAGTTATTCACCTATTTTTTGCATATGATGGCTTGTTGTTTGCAAAAGCAACCAGATTTGAGACCAACTAGATGAGAGATACGCTAATGTACTATAGAGAAAGCTCTGGCCAAAGGATCAAGTTTGCTAAATCAGCTTTGTTTTTTAGTAGAAACTCGACATCAATGATGAAGGATGAGATTCAATGTAGGTTTAACGTTCATGTAACAACTAACCCAGAAAAATATCTTAGTCCCTGCTTTGGTTGCTAGAAACAAAAATGGGCTTTCTATGAAATCAAGAAAAGGATTCAGGCTGAAATCCATGGTTGGAGCCATGGGTTTATATCCCAAGAGGGACGGGAGGTGTCTATAAAATCAGTTTTACAAGCAATTCCTACATATGCCATGATGTCTTTAGGCTTCCCATAACACTGTGTAAAGAAGTCTATTCTGTTATTAGTAGCTATCGGTGGCGGCATGACATGGATAAGAAAGGCATCCACTGGAAGAAATATGGGGAATAAATGTAGCTCAAAATTCCGAGGGGGTATGGGCTTTAAGAAAGTGGAATGTTTCAGTAAGGCTCTTTTGACGACAAAGGGTGGCAGTTAATATGTGAAAAACACATTGGCATTTCAGAACGTCAAGGCAAAATACTTTCCTCATAATCAGCATTTAGGGGCAAACTTGGGACAAGACCGTCGTACATATGGAGAAGTATATGGGAAGCAAAAGACTTAGTGGAGAAAGGCACTCGGTGGAGAGTTGGGAATGGACAAAGTATTAAAATTTGGAAGGACACCGACTCTTTAACGGTAAGTTTTCCAAGAATAAAGAATAGCTTAGTCAAAGAGCTCATTGATGCAGACAAAAAACAATGGAAAAATGGATATTATATCTAGTATATTCTCCCAACAGGAAGGTAAGACAATTTTGTGGCCTGCCAATTAGGAAAGTTGGTAATGCTGATGGATAGACTTGGCACTTGAAAGAACAAGGCGACTACACAATAATGAGTGGATACAGACTTTTAATTCAAGCTTTGAACGAGAATAATAATGGACCTGATGAGAATACGGAGGTGATAATGGACCTGACGAGAATAAGGTGTTATGGAAAAAAAATATGGGCATGTGATGTACCATAAAAAATTAAGATACTATCATGGCGAATATATCATGGGGAATTGCCTGCCTTAATAACATTGGAGACGAGGGATCAAATCATGTTTTAGATGCGGCGATAGTGATGAAACAGTTCTACATGCTTTTAGAGATTGCCCATCTGCTAACATAGTTTGGAATGAGTTTGGTTTTGTTTGGGCAATTAATAACACGGACAATCCAGATATTGTGAGTTGACTGAAAAAGGTCTGCAAATCCAGCGATCAATCGTAGTTCAAAATTTTTATGTCAACACTGTGGGCTCTGTGGGGGGGAAGAAGGAGGGAAAGACATGAAAGGCTGAGGAGTGGACAGAGCATTGTGTGATAGTATGACGTAGAATTTGCCGCTGCTCAGACCTTGCAACAGCGTGAAATGCAGCAAGGTCGGAGATGGAAGCCACCAAGACATGATGCTGTCAAAATAAACTTTGATGGGGCATGGCACAATGCTAAAACTACAGAAGGGATTCGAGTTGTGATTCACAAAGAGGATGATGAAGCAGTAGCAGCCTGTGTAGAAAATATTCCATAAGCTGCAAGTGCACTAATGGTTGGGGCCTATGCAGCGGTGAAAACATTGCAATTTGCACGAGTTGGTGTCATAGTTAAAGGAAAAAGATCTATCACCAGTTGGAGTAATTTTTGGGATTTCATAGTTGTTTCTTGATGTACACAACCAGAAGATGCAATAAGGTAAGCCAATATTTTGGCTAAATATGGTGAAAATGTAGCAAAGGAAACCAGATGGATTGGAACTTGTTCGATAAGGATTTTACATGCCTTACAGGCATATTGTAATCAAATGATTCCATGAATAAAATTGATTACTGTTGATTAAAAAAAAAACAAAAAATAGCTTCTATTTAATTTTTAGTGTTCATCTTACCCTTTATATATATATATATATATATATATATATATATCCCACGTATATAGCCTATAATATATTAATATTGACAAGTGAACAATCTTAAAAAGTTGCCATGTTTTTTCTAATAAATGTACTTCATTTTATACAATACATTTTTATTTAAAAATTATTATTATTATTTACCCCAAATACTTTTCAAATAAAATCATATTACAGGCAATCAAACTTTAGTGGCCATCATTAATACATATAATAATTTTGTGTCATCTTTTTTTTTTTTCAATTATAACTATTCAACTCTTTAATTATATTTATGTAAAAAATCAATATTCACTCTCCAACGTCATTAATCTATAACTTATTTATTCGCTACGTATATGCATTTAATATATATATTAAAATGATTGATAAATTTATAATATTGGTATATAAATTAATATTTAATACATTGATAGTACAAATTTTTTAACTTTTTAAACAAGTTAAGAGTTTGTCACATGCCCCATTTTGTATTTTTAATTATTTTTTATTTTATTTAAAGTATATGTAGTCCTATTAACATTCTCTATAGAGTCTAAAAATTTTTCCGACAACTTACAAAATAATTTTACGGAGTCTAAAAACTCCACTGACAGTTTATGAGATAATTTTTCTATGTATATTATACATAGAAAAATTTTAAAATTGACAGAAGATCAAATTAATTAAAATTAGTTTGGTATGGTAGTTTAGATCTGTAAAAATTTAAAATTTTTACAAAAAGAAAAATAATCAATATAGATCATCTAGTTTCTGCATGAATTCTTTCAATAAATATAATGCATATTAATAATATAAATTTATTTATTATTTTAAAATAGACAAAAATCAATTAAATTTTTATTTATAAATTGACAAGCAAAGCTTCCAAATCACAACTTTATTATTCCACTAAGAATGAAATGTTGAATTCTTGTATTATTTTTATTTTTAACTACATTTTTTTAAATAGATTGTAATTAACAATAATATATTTATATATAGAATTTTTATTAATAAATGATATTAGTGCGAAATATATGATAAGTCAATTCTAAAATTTAAATTAAAAAAATATAAAAGTAAATATATAATAATCTAGTTGAAAGAAGATTTGACCAATTAAATTACTCTTTAATTAATCTTTTAAAGTTAATTTAAATTGCTCTCTGTATGTTTTTCAAATTTAAGTCTGTAAACAAATTTTGCCAATACACTGATTACAAAAAATTTCTTTCATCTTTATTGCCAAGGTTAGAAAAATGGAATTGAAAAGTGAAATTGGTGTGGTCTTCAGCTTCGATTTAATCGGTTCAATCAGTTGAATGAGTTATTCATTTAAATCAAATTATAAGATTTTAAAATAATTTTACTCTTATACAAATATTTTAAATGCCAACTTTTTGGAAGAAAAAAAAGGTAATTATCTTATTTGCATGGTCTAGCTTTTAGACATTTTTTACATTTTTACTCATTTTAATGTGCAATAATTAATTTAAAAACATTTAATTAAACCAATATTAATTATAACCTTAAACTTAATTATGTTTTGATAATCCTAATTTTATGCTCAATATTATCCTCTAAATTCTATATATATTACTTTAAATTTAATTTTTCAATTATTCTAGATTCAAAATCACATATGCAATCTTTTATTGGTTATCTTTAATTACTTTTTAGTTCAATTTCCTTACACATTGATTAGATTCAAGGTCAAAAATTGTAGATTGTTAAGAATATTTCATTTCTAATTCTAAATTTATTTATTTACCTTCCATAAATTAATTACAATTCAATCATCTAAAGTCACTCTAAATTTAATTTAATTTGTAATTTTTTTAGTCAACTATTCGTTCTTAAAATTGCATTTTTCCTTAAATAATTAATTTAAATTTCAACCTTATAAATAAGGGTAACTTCATATATCAACAATAATATTATAATATTTTTGCTGTTTCATAAGCTTTTGGATTGTTATAGAGGCTACAATCATCCTTTTCCTCCCTTTTGTTTTGTTATTCTCTTATCTTTATTCTGATTCTTTTATTATTTTTTTTTAATGTAGGATTGTTGTCGGTTCAGTAATCTACTGATTCATCTTATTAGGCTTACTTTTTCCAAATCTTTTAAATATAATATTTGCGAGTACAATTGACAATTAAATTGTTTGAAAATTCTTTTTATTTTCTAACAAAAGCCAATCTAATTAATTATATAAATAAATTGGAAATAAAAACATCTTAGTGGCTTAAGAACATTTTCGCCACATGTGTTAACTTTTGTTAACTATATTAGTTTTGAATTGATTTTGGTTTTAATATAATAAAAACTTAAGTTTAACTAGGTTGAGTATAACTTAGTTTTTCTTTCAATCATTTGGAAAATATTTTAAAAATACTAAAATATTTTTGACTATTTAGTTTTTAAAAAATGTGTGTTCTTAAGTAAGTGCGTAAGTATAAATCATTTTTGAGGCTAGATAACACATTTTGAAAGCAAAGAAAACAATATTTATAAGGTTTTTAAAGCAAGCATCGATACCTTCCCAAATTGTATAAATACATGATCTTCAAAATAGCTAGTGTTTTTTAAAAGGCAGCAAAGTGTTGATACTTTATGGAAAACGTATCGATACTTTATCCAATAATGATCATATTTTTAGGGGTTATAAAGGCAAGTATCGAGACTCTTAGTATAGGTATCAATATCTTAACGCTGGGAAGAACGAAAATGCACATTTATGAAGCATCAAATGACTTTTCTCTAACCCAATTAATTCTCAATGGCCATAATTCATTTTCAGGCTATAAATAAGTCTCCAACACTTCCAAATGCAAGAGACGAGTTATGATCCAATGGTAATTACCACATAATCTTGATATAGTTTAATAATAACCACAAATTATTAACTCATGAGATATAATTTAAAATTAGTTTAAATACTTTAAAAGGATAAATTTGACTTTCTCTTAGAAAATTAATTATTATTAAATTTAAATGATATATAATTTAAAATTAATTTAAATATTTCAAAACGATAAAATCAATTTACTACTAATTAATTTTTTCTAAAAAATAAATTAATTACTATTAAATTATTGTAAATTTGAAGTTTTTATAAAAAATTAATTTTTATAATAAACAGTCAGATTTATCATTTTAAAAGTATTTAAAGTAAAATAATTTGTGGTTTTTATCAAACCATATCAAGGTTCCATGGTAACTACCAAGGAACCAAGTCTGTGGAATCAAAACTCTACAAGAGACATAAGGAGGGAAAGATTAAAACTATATCATTCATCTCTTTCAAATTTTCCAAGTACTTCATTCTTGTTTAAGTTTATACTTCCCATCTTTTCTTATATTCATTGTATTTCTATCTTCATAGAATCCTTGTTTATTGAGACAAAACCTTTGAAAAAAGGAGAGGGTTACTACTTAAGCCTTAAAAAGTAAAGAGGTTATATCTTAGCCTAGAAAATATAAAAGGTTGCTAACTAAGCCTTGAAATATAGAGAGCATACCACTCGTAATTACTATAATACAATTAATCGATTATAATTATAATTGTGTGAGGCACTCGAAAATATTTTATAGAACCCATTGTAAGTGGTGGAACCCCTTATATAATTTTGTTGTGATTGGATAATTGTAGGATTGTAAAAAAAAAATTATAGTTGAAATGATCTATGAAAGATAAAGTTATAGATGTTGCACTTTATCCTCGAAAGGTAACAATTTAAGTTAGTGAATTGCAAAATTTCTTGGCAAAAGAAACTAAGGGATAAGATGTAAGCAATAGGCTAACCTTTTATAGATTATCAAATTTTTTTATCCTTAGTCACTTAATTGCTTTATTTATTCATTGACTTGCATTTTCAAGTTTATTGTTTGACTTTCACAAATTCTATTTTTAAATTTTAAATTCTGAATTGTTTTTTAGAAATTAATTCGTACTCCTTAATTCAATCACCACAAGGCCTCACAACTTTTAACTTTAAGCAACGATTTTTTGTTTTACTTTAAGATCTATTTGTAGCATTAAAGATATTTGTTTATGAGCCATATCAATAGCTTGATCCTTTAGCGTTAACAATTTTTATTTTTTAATCTTTGTTTTGTTTAATACACATTTTAAAAGGTTTATAATTCCTTATCCAACAACTATCAAAATTTTCTCATATATTTGCATAATTATTGTACATTGGTTGCTATTTTGTTAGACTATATTTGAAAATATTTTTCCTATTTTTGCACTGTTGCAATGTGGTTGAGACTCAAATCCTGACCAAGCCAAACTTAAAATGATGGGTATACCCTTAGTTCTTATATTTATATTCATATTATTATGTTTTATTAATGTTTTTATAGGGGCCATATCATTAATATATATATTTTTTGTATATGCGGACAAGTCGTCAAGATGAATCACTCACTTGACGTAATTCTAATAATCATTACGAGATGCCTATTTATTTTGGAATTACCACCAATCTATTTGGGCTAAGTGAGATTGGTCACCTACCAGAGTTCATATTTCAAGGGTTACAAAACCTCTAAATATAAATTCTGAAATTTGTGATAATGTTGGAGATCGCATAGAAGGGTTTGGGAGTAAATTACAATCATGAGTAGGGATTGACTCTTTTATGATGCCCAAAAATTAGTACCTTATTAATTGAGTGTTAGTTTAAATTTTAATCTTTATTTAGTTTCAAAATTTGATATTCAAATATAATTCCTATGTAATAAAATAATATTCTAAATTTATTATTCTATATGAGATCGAGTTTTTTAATATTTTTAAAAATTAAAATTTCTTTCGTCCCCTACTAGAGGACCAGAAGAATAAGAAACTTTTTATCATTCTCTTTCGTACCCCAATGGAGAGTCGTAGGAATACAAAAGGTTTTAAAAATAAAAATATCTTTTCTATCCCACTAGAGAGCCAGAAGAATACAAAAGGTTTTATTTTATATAAATTAAAAAAATCTCGATTTCTTTTTTGAAAATGATATCTCGTTATTAAAATAATCTCTAACCCCATCTCATATTCTGAGAGAAATTTCACATATTATTTTAACTTAGAGACATTGGCTTAATTTTTTTTTTAAATTTGATTTTATTAAAAATATAAATAGAGTATCCTAAGACCCGAATACAATCTAAATGATGAAACTATCCCTAATGTGTACCTTTAACATAAAAGTATATCGGTAATCGCATAGGACTTTGTTCTAATACAAAATTACGAAAATGCCCTTGAGGTATACCTTCGACATTAAAGTATCCTGATAATCCTAAAGAACACCAAAACAATCATAGAATGGTAAACCTATCCTAAATGCACACCTTTGGCATAACAGCATCTTGGTGATTATATTGGACTTGATTTTAAGGTAAATTACTAAAATGCCTCTAAGGTATAGCTTCAACGTGAAAGCATTCTAATAACCCTAAACGATTCAAAAATAATATGAAATGACAATTTTACTCTAAATGGGTAATTTAGATGACAAATATAACCTAAAGTGCAAAAACTGCTAATAGGTCTCTAAATTTCTCAAAATTACATATTAGCCCAAAAATGGCTAAAAATGCTCAAAATGTTTTTGAAATGTCCAAAATACTCTAAATGGGTAATTTAGATATTAAAGTAACCTAAAATGAAAAAATTGCAATTAATGGCCTAAACTTTTTCAAAATTTCGTTTCGTACCCTTTTAGAGAACTTGAAGAATATGAAAGTTTTTTTAATACTTTACACCCCTCGAAGGACCGAAAGAATGCTAAAAATAATCAAAATACTCTAAAAGGATGATTTTATGTTAGAGGTGAACATTTTGACCTAAAATACTAGATTTTCCTAATAGTTCCTAAACTTTTTTAAATTTGCAAATTAGTCTTTACATAATTAGAAATCAAAATTAAACATTAAATATATTATAATCAACACAAAAGTCACATCTAAAGATTACATGGGAGGTTCAACCACTTTCCTTTGACCTTAGAACAAAATTTTCAACATCTACACAAAAGTCCCTAAACTTTCTAAAATTATAAAAAGACTCCAAAAATCCAAAAAATGTATTTTCACTTGATGAAATGCATAAAATACATTCCTAAAGTGTATGAGAGTTTCAGTCAAGCATGGGATGGCTAGAAATTGTTATTCTTTTATTTTTTGTTTTATTTTTTACATATTAGTCTCTAAACTTTTTGTATTTATAAAATAGCCACAAAAATTAAAAAAATATGATAACACATGCATCAGGTTCAACCAACACCAAATAACCCACCAAACAAAATTTTTCCAACTCAGTAATCACATATCCAAGCTTTGTCAAACAAAATCAACATAATCATATAATAAATCATAAATATAAGCATATACACATATTGTCTCAACATATCCACAAGAAAATACCAAAGAAAACATCATGCATATGATCATATATATATATATATATATATATATGACAAATATAACATCATAACAAAAAAGTCAAAATCATGTCAACAAAAAAAAACATGATTCATGAAGAAAAACAACTTATCATCAAGAAAATTTAAACAAAACAATTAGATCAAAGAAAATGATTCATGGCCATCATGCGTAGTTTTTCAACATGGATCAAAATCTATGAACTTAAGCATGATTTTGACTCACCAAAAAGAGGAAAAATGAATAAAATGAAGAAAGACTAAAGCTTTAGGAAGAAATCTACCTTAATAATGATTTAGAACTTGAAAAAACTTAGAATTTTTTAGTGTTTTCTTCGTCCAAGCCAAATCTCCCTAAGTGAAAAATCCTCCTCTTAACTATAAGGGGAGGTTCGGCCAAAACATCAAAAAAAATCCCCTTGGCCCAATTCCTTTTTTTATTTATTTATTTTAATGATAACAACTGAAGATAAGAATGTATTTAATTAAAATTTACTTGAAAGTCATTCGTAATATTTTTTTATGATTATCTAGATAATAGCATCTAATGAGATAATTAGAAACCAACTAAATTGGTTAAGGAAAATTTAGAATCAAATTATATTAGTTTCCATGAAACTAAAAAAATCCATAATTAAAATAAAATCAAAATAATAAATTATAAAATTTAAACTAAAATTAATAATCATAAACAAAATTTTGGAAACAAAATAATGAAAAAAATGTTGATTGGAAATCCAAAACTCATAAAATTATACACAGCAGAAAATTGATGTACAAAAAAAATATTTGATGAGTTTTAAATATTTTAAACTTAGAAAAATTTGATAAAAATTTACATAGTAGAAAACTTCGTACCTTAGAAACGAGAAAAATCCATAAAATGGATTGAGAATTTTCAAAATTGATTTTATAGTATAATGGGAATATTTAAAGAATTTTGAAGTTCAAAACTTAAAAAAATTCTACCAAAAATTTTATAGATAAAGAAAAGCTCATATTTTGGGACCGAGAAAAATAAAAATAAATAAAAATACATTGAAACTCATATAAAATAAGTAAAATAAACATATTATCCAAAAATATTAATTTACAAAATGGAAAAGATAAAAATTAAAAATTTAGAACAAGTTTTTACTAAAACAATTCGCAAGCCAAATATTGTGATACTATGAGAAATTCAAAAATAATTGAAAATTTTGACAACTTAACACCTTGTGGAATAAAATACAAATATCTAATTTTTTTAATATATTTTTTACATAAGTACTACATAAGTGTTGATAAAAATATACAACAGTCAACTTTTTGAGTTTTACGAAAAATCTAAAAAAATTCCTGAAAATGAAAAATTTGATCGTAATATAACCCGCAAGAATGAATTTTCAAAATTTATCAAGAAAATATTTAAAAACCAAATTTTCTTTTAAATATTTACCCCTTTATCTGAGATCAACCCTCACAATTGCACTTTTTTCTGGCATATGCATATATGGCCATTTATATATGACTAAATCAGTCTTGAAAATGCCTAATTTTTTTAGAAGAGGTCAACCTTTACCAAGATGGCCGCTAGAGTCTCATTCTCGAATATTTAAGACTATAAAAAAAGAGGTATGGATAAAATTAAGTGTCTATGGCTACCCCTCTTTGTCCGTTATTAAGAATGATCAAATAGACAATTTCATTTAGGTCCTAAACTCTTAAAAAATAGAAAATAAACACATAGATTAGAATAGAAAACTAGAATAGAAACTTTAGGCCTAGTGTGAGACCTAACTTAAAATAGCTAACTAAGACAAAGCCTAAATCTAATAGGTTGACTAGGGTGAAACCAGAGTCAAAAAAGAGGTTGGTGGGGATGAAACCATAAAACCCAAGTGTGACTAGGGTGAAACCTAAGTCAAAGAGGGGTTGGCGGGGATAAAACTGTACGAACCAACTTTGGGAGACCAGGGGAAAACCTAAGTAAAAAAAAGAGTTGGTTGGGACGAAACCATATGAACCAACGACGGGTGACCAGGGCAAAACTTAAGTGCAAAAAGGGTTAGTTGGGATAAAACCAAATCAACCAAGAGTGACTAGGGTAAAACCTATGTTGAAAAGGGATTAGCTAAGACAAAACCATACGAACTAACTTTTGGTGACCAGGGCGAAACCTAAGTCGAAAAGGAGTTGATGGGGATGAAACCATTACCAACTAATACATGAGGACTAGAATGAAACCTAAGTCAAAAAAGGGTTAACCAAGGCAAAACCATAATAGTCAACATAACTACTAATGCTTGATATTCAGAATATTTGAAAGGATTCAAGACTTACCTTTTGGTTCTAAAGAAGTCAACATATTGAATAATTCCTTTCCCTCATCACGTTTAACTTTTGCTCTCCAAATCATTGAATGCAAATAAAAATATTTGAAATGTGCATATGATGTCTTTTGATGAGTTTCCTTTCTAATTCATGGGTTTCATTATGAATAACTCTAATTTAACCTAAATTTAGAATTGAAGGCATTTTTTTTACTATAACAAATATTTCTTTTTTACAATTTGTAAGGTGAGCCCACGCTTCAATTTAAGGTCAAAAGCCTCTTCAAAAAATGTCAAAGATATCTTTTTTTTTTAAGGAAAGAAGAAAGCTAATGCCTGAACTTGTATTAGAAGGCATTGTCATAAATTATTGTTGACAAAATACACTTGCTCCTATTCTTGGAGTTTGAGGTGTCTTCTAGAAAATGTCATAACACTCATTTTTTTTAATGAGGAAAAAACTCAAGAGAGGGTTCAAACTCGAAAAATTAAATTGAGAAATACATCAGTACCATCTAGGGGTTGAAAAAGAACATGATAAAAAATATGTGATTTCTAAAATCTCCAATCAACAGTCAAAATAAACTGAGATCTTTGAATTTTTCTTTCAAGAAATCATCTAAATAGACTTGTCTTTCTTTTTGGACATTCTTTAACCATGTATCCTAATTGTTCGAGAATGTTATCTATCCACCCTAACCTTTCCTGGAGTGTCCAAAAGGTTTGAACTATTAACCAAGGTCCTTGCAATGTTTTGACCTTATTCCAAAGTAATGCCAAAAAAAAAAAAAAACACTTTGTTATCCTTTTCATTATTTTTCGTTTCCTTAAATTGTTAATTATCATTGAACAAAAATGATATCATAATTAAAAGATAATCTATCAAAAGGTATGGAAGAAAATATGTGTTTACTTCAACAAGGGAAGAAGATACAATATTGGTAAAAAATACAATATTAGCTTTTCAACAGAAATAATAGCTAAGGTGAGGTATAAAGGAAATTTGGATATTACATAGATAAAAAGAATGCCTTAATCAGTTCTTCAAACATTTCTTTTAAGCGGGATGTTTGTTGCAGTGAAAATCTATCTTTGGAGAATGCTTCTGACCACTCTATGCCTTCTTTTTCTACCTTTAACTTTTTGGCCCATTGTGCTTTATTCATTCTTTGCCAAATGCTTGAGCCACCTTTTTTTGGTTTTCAACTCAAAGACTTCCCCTTTTATCGCCTTGGATCAGATGCCCTTTTTGGTTTTCATTTGATTTTTTCTTTTTTTTTCTTTTTTTTATGACACCACCTTTTAAGCATAATATTTTTTTACATTATCAGAATTGATAAGGTTAATATCCCTATCCATTTCTACCAAAATTAATACTCCTTCAAAAAATGCTTTTCGAATAATGTAAGACCTTTTCCTATTAGATGCCCACTTGCCCCACGGACTCTTTTGGATAAGAAGGATTTTTTTCAACACTAATTCCCTTTCATGGAATTGCCTCGGATGAACATTTTTTTCATGGGCTCTTATCATTCTTTTGTGGCACATATATCCATATTGGATCACTTTTAGCCTTTTTTTTAATAAAATTTAATTATTCATAATGATCTTGGACTTACTCAGCTTTTTCTAATGTGGTCCCTATTAGTACTCGAAGTGAGGGGATTTTAACTTTAATTTGTAGAACAACTTCTCTACCATAGACTAATGAGTATGGCATTGCCCTAGCTGAAGTCCAAATTGAAGTTCGGTATACCAAGAGAGTGAAAGAGAGCTTCTCATGGCAATCCTTATAAGTGTTCACCATTTGCCCTATACTCTTTTTATCGGCTACCTTTATGGCTCCATTCATCTTTGGACACTGAATTTTGATGTGAAATTTTGAGCTAAGTACACAACTCTACCATTAATTTATTATTCAAATTAGAGGCATTATCTATTATAATTTTGTGGGGATTCAAAATTGACAAATGATATTGTTCACAAAAATTTTATCACCATTAACCTTGTCACATTTGAATAGGAGGCTACTTCAACCCCTTTGGTATAGTAATCTATACCCACCAAGATAAGTGATGACGGTTTGAAGCTACATGGGTAATCTATCTATGACATCCATGCCCCATATGGAAAAGGGCCATGACATTATTGTAACGTGCAATGGGAAAGATGGTTCATGGATCTTATTAGCATGGACTTGGCATTTATGACATTTACGGGCATATTTGATACAATTACCCTCTATGGTTATCCAAAAATAGCCTAGTCTCATGATTTGCCTCACCATTTTATGTCCATTAGCATGGATTCTGCAAACCCCTTTATGTACTTCTTTTAAGATTCTTTATGCCTCAAAAGCATCAATGCATCTTAATAATGTTGAATCATGACTTTTCTTATAGGGAATCTCACTGTTTAAAATAAAACTCATTGCTAGCCTTTTTAAAGTTCTTTTATAATTTTCAGAAGCATTATCTGGATATATTCAATCCATAAGATATCTCTTGATATCATAATACCATGGACGACCATCTGGTTTTGCTTCGACATTATGAAAATAAGCAGAGGACTCGTGTATACTCATCTGAATTGGGATAACTTCTTGCCTTTTATTTACTTTGGACATGGAGGTGAGGGTGGCCAAGGCATCTAGCATTTGATTATCATCTTGAAGCAAGTGAATAAATTCCATCTTCTTTAACTCTTGTAAAAGTTCTAGAATTAATTATTTGTATTGTAACAACCTTAAATCTCGAGTTTTCATTCTCCATGAAACTGATAAATTACTAAGGTTAAGTCTACATAAACTTTCAATGATCGAGCTTTTCTTTCTAAGGCTACTTGGAGTCCTATGACACATGCCTCATATTTGCCACATTATTTATGCAATAAAAATCCAGTTTGGCAGTGAAAGAATAGTAATCTTCTTTTGAGGATTTCATGATTGCTCTAATTCCATGACCTAAAGCATTAAAGCCAAACCAAAATACAACTTTCACATTAACTCCTTACGCTATTCCCCTTATTCTTTCACTAAAATATTCATAAATTCTTCATCAGAGAATTCAAAATCTAAAGGCCAATAATTATCGAGCGAACAACTTGCTAGAAATTTAGCAATGGCACTTTCTTTTATGGCTTTTCGACTCACATAAATTATATCATATCCTGATAAGAAGACTTGCCTCCTAACTATTTGTCTAATACAATTGGTGTTTCAAAGAGGTACTTGATGAGTTCTTTTGGTGATCAACCATGCGGTGTGATATAGCATGTATTGTCGAAGCCTTTTTGTAGTCCAAATCAGTGCATAACATATCTTTTCTATTTGGGAACCAGATTAGTGTGCAACATATCTTTTCTATCTGGGAATAATTTACCTCATATTCTAGAAACTTTTTACTGAGGTAATAAATAGCCTTTTCTTTCTTCCTAACTTCTTCGTGTTGCCCTAACAAGTATCCTATTGACCTCTCAAACACCATGAGGGATAGTATGAGAGGTCACCCTGGAATTGGTGGTATGAGAATTGGTGGATTTGATAAATAATGTTTTACTTTTTTGAGTGCCATTGGGTAATATTCATGCTATTCAGCCAAATCATGTTTTCCGAAAGAACTAAAAAATTGGATCACATTTGTTCGCAAGCTGGGAAATAGAATGACCAATGTAATTCATTCCTCATGGGGTGATTTGGCAATCATATCATCCACATATAGTTTAATTTCTTTATGCATCACACCATAGAATAAAAGTAACCATTGCTCTCTGATAAGTTGCCTTAGCATTTTCAAATCTAAATGGCATATCTTATAGCAAAAGGTTCCCCATATTGTAACAAATATGGTCTTCTCTTTGTCTGCTAGCGCTATTTTGATTTGGTTATACCCAGAGAATCCATCATGAAGGAAAATAAATAGTTCTTTGCAGAGTTATCAACCAAAGCAATGATATAGGGAAAAAATTATTCGTTGGACTTGCATGATTCAAATCTCGATAGTCTACATACATTCTGACTTTCCTATCTTTTTTTAGAAACACACTTAAGATATTTTGACCCTTCGAGAAATTTAACCTCTAATTATTTTTTACCTCTTTTTTAATCTTCAAAGCATTTTTGATGTCTTTCTTTTTAACTTTTGCTAAACTGGCTTAAACTCTGGTTTTATAAGTAATTTATGGATCAATCCTTATATCTAAGCCCAACATATCTTGATAAGACCATGCAAATACATCTCAAAACTCTTGAAGCAAACTTATCAATTTTGTTTTGGTAATAGTTTAATTCTTCTAGATATGTTCGGGAAGACACAGTGGATTCCATGATCATTATTTGGTTCCTACTATTTTCTCTAGTGGTAGCCAATTAACATTTCTCAAAAGCCTCATTGATCATCATTACAACATCCTTGTTTTCTTTCCCTTTGGGTTTTGGATCAATGACTGCTCTGCATATGAAAAACTTCTTTCAAGGAAGGGTAAAAAGTTATCTTTTGGGCTGATTCTTAACTCATGGCCTGGGTTGACTTTTTTTTAAAATTTTTGTTGTCTTTCTTTTTTTTTGACTCTAGCTTGGATTTTAGGATTATCGACTCTATTGCCATAAAAGCAATGTTAATAATCTCGAAGGTTTGAAATGAACACTCTTTAGCTTCGAGATTTATCTCAACATACGGGGCCTCAGTAGAAGTTATAGATACAATGTCTTTTTCCTTAGATATGCTAACCATTTTTTTGTTAAGTATAAATTTAATCTTTTGATGAAGCGATAATGGTACAGTATCAACAGAATGAATCCAAGATTGCATAATAAACAATTGTATGCTAGGATGATATCCATGACATGAACTTTTATCTCAAATAAACATGGATCGATGTTCAAAGTAATTGAAATGGTCTTTTTGATTTCCCTCTTTGTTCCATCAAACGCTTTGACAACCATTTGGTGTGTTAATTAGGCTAGCGTCAACTGGCAATCGAGAAAGAGTGATTATTGGCATTATCAAGAGCTGATCCATTACTAATGAGGATTTTAGGCAATATGGTGCCATTGTAATTTGTTGTTATGTGTAAGGCTTCTCAGAGGTAATTCCTCTCGGTGGTATTTCATTATCCCTAGATGAAATGAAATTGTTAGCAACAATATTATTTACTGGTTGACCAATTTTGTTTTGCTTGGTTAATCACATTTAATAAGGCATTTCGATGTGATGCTTAGTTGAGTAGTAGAGCTAACAAAGAGATTTTTACAGGTTGTTGTTTTGATTACTCTACAATACTATTGTCATTATGCTTTATAAATTTGAGAAATTTGGTTACTTTTTTTCCTTCATTGATTCTTGGACTCTTACTGAGACATCTTCAGTAATTATGCTTCTTTTGAATGTTTGTCCTTTTGATTTTGCTTTGGCACCATATTCACCTGCATCGTGGCCATAATGCCATCCATTTGGTGTTACATGGCTAACCTCAGTTATATCGACAAAAGCTAGTAGGCTTACAATAGCTTTTAGGATTATTGATCGACATCATACTTCCATGGCACTTGTTTATGTCCTTGTATGGAAAAGGCATTGGCGCTTTAATGATGAGTCTAGGAGCACTTTCGATTTTGGGAGAAGAAGCTCTTGGCTAATTACAGTAAATAATGAGAAGGCGATCAACATTGTAGGACAGTTGTGATAGCCTTTTATTGGTCATATTGATTGACCTTTCTTTTTCTTGATTGGTTTCTTCATAAAATTCATTTTTAACATTATCCATAATTCTTTAGATCATGGCTAAAATTTTTTAACATTCTTGCAGGGTGTGTCTTGAAGTCATATGAAACTTACAAATATTAGCCTTAAGATTAGATTAGCTCCCGATGCTTTTGTAATTTTCACCAAGGATTTTGCCTTCAGTTAAGATCGTCCAAACTTTTTCATTGGAGTTTTGACTTCTCAAACATTCATCTTCATCGATCATTTTTTTTAGTGATTAAAGCATTAGTTTTAGGCTCTGGATGATTAAACAAAAGATTTGGTATGACATTTAGTCCTAAAGCACTATCAAATTTAAAGGCACTTATTTCAGGAAAACTCTGAAACTTTTTTTTGAAAGCCAGACAATTCTCGATTGAGTGGCCAGCCACCACATGATACTAATAGTGGTCATTTAAATTATATCAGCTCGAAAATTGCCTTCATATGGTTTGGAGAAAATGAGAGTTACTAATTGCTCTTTCAAAAGTTCGTCATATATTTCTTCATAAGAATAAGAAAGAAAATCATAATAGGATCTAGGCTGATTAGTTCTTTAGACTAGTTATTGGAATTGGGCCTAGTTTCATTTTGGAGATATAGATTTGGGAGAATGGTTTATAGGTTTGATAGAGCATGAGTTTAGGGTGCATTAAAACAGTAAGCATTTCGAGACTGTCAACCTCGATTTTGGTAATGTGGGCGAGGTCTTTGGTAATAAGTTTATCCAGTAAAATTAACAAAAGATTCTCTCTTTTTTTTTTTACCTAGTCTTGTTTTCTTTCTAGTGGAAGATTAACTAGTTGTGATTTTTTAGCCTTTACAGCCGTTTCAATCATTTTGCCTGATATGACGAGGCTGCCAAATTTTTTGGTTGCATTATCTACCAGTTTATCATAATAGGGATGGAATAGATTATATACGAATAGTATTGTAGTTTCCTTCAATGTCAATGGAGGTCGAACTTAAGAGGCCATATCTCTCCACCTTTGTGCATATTTTTTAAAAGATTGTTTAGATTTTTTTTCGATGTTCTACAAAGTTAGCTTATCGAGTACCTATTCGACCATGTGTTTATATTGTTGTAGAAATGCATTTGCTAGCTTAGTCTAAAATTGGATCTGGGTATGATTTAGATTGTTATACCTTCTGAGTCTAATTTTGATAAACTTTTTTGAAAACAATGAATTAGAAGCTTGTCATTCTAAACATGTCCGACCATCTTTTGAATGAACATCTTAATTTGTGCCTCAAAGGATGTAACACCCTTGTGCTTCTTAAATTTAGGCATTTTAAATTTTGGAGGAAATACCAAATCTTGTACCAAGCTAAGATGTTCGACATCAACACTGCTATATAATTCAGCCTTTTCTATTGCTTTTGGTCTTCTTTCAAAGAGTTATAATTTTCCTTTTTCACTCTCTATTTCAATTTGTTTCTTGCCTTTCTGTTTGTGCCTTTCTTTTTCATTAGCACTAGGATCTGTTGACTCTTCTTGTGTGATTGCGGTTCTTATATCCACCCTTTGTGTAAGAGTGTCAAGATTAATTATGGATGGCTAGTGGAGGAGGTAAATTTTGCAAGCCTATTCACTGTGCATCCTGAACGTTAATGGGTTATCTTTCAGCTTGTATCCCTGGATCCACCAACAAGAGTATCAGTAATAATTTTTGGCTGTGGGCAAGCTGGCTTCCTAGCCATAAGCAATTCCATCATTTTGATGATCTGTAATTGCATTTCTTCTTGTCTTTTCATCATAGCATCTTAGGCATTTTGATGTCTTACTTTTAATTGTCTAAGTCTTACCAAATGGTCTTCATCCATTCTTCTTATTCTATATCATGGTATCGATAAGTGGGTTGTCCAGTTGGTCTCTCTGAATTTGCAATATTGAAACCTTAACAATTTTAAATTTTCTCGAGTTAAATTTTATTTACGAATTAGTGAAATTAATAATTATGTATGAGTACGCATATATATATATGACGCATGGTATGAATGAATACACTTATAGGGGCATTTGCTTTAACAAAAGATTCTGAACTTGAGAATTTTCATTAACTTTGTGACAAACTACATATTCACATCATTGATCATATGGGGATTACATCCAAAGAAAGTCCTAATTTGGTCATATTGTTTTTGAGCTTCCTCTTAAAACTGAAGTATAGTATGCCTATATTCTCCTATGGGGTTAATCTTCGTTTGCAAGACTTTAAATTTTTTCTACCTATTTCTTGCTTGGATGATAGCTAAGTAAATCTAATCCTTGAGATAGTTGAGCTACATCTGTCGACCTTCACACCCGGCTTGCCATTTTTGGTGCTCGTCTTTGGCCTATCATAACTCATTATCTTAGTATGCATCCTTGTCCTGATAAGCTTGTACCAAAACACAAATATTATCTCTTCTCCAATTCTAGTCCTATCTCTGCAAATGTGATTATAAGTGTATCTTTTTTTTTCAAGCAATTGAGATACCCTTTCTCGTTCTTATCCTAGAGCAGTTCAAAGTTGCTCATTTTTCTCAATGGACATCTTTAGCTAGAAACAAGTATCTACATGATTTTTTCTTTCTCTATAAAAAACTACCCTCTGACTTCTCCTCCTAATACTTTAGATTTCCAAACTTTTAATTCCTCCTAAAGCTTATGCATTTCCTCTAATATTCCCTTGGAGGTCCTGCTAGAGCCCTTAGATATCTGGAAAAGCTTTAGTTTCTTGTTCTGCTTGATCTAATAATTCTTCATTAAATTATACTTTTCTTCCATTCTTTCAACATTTTTTTCCTTTTGCTTCCATCTTCATTCTCAAATAAGCAACTTCTTTTTAAAGTATTCTATTCTTATCACTCATTCTTCTCTATTCTTTGGCAGCTTCTTCCTTAACCAAATCAATCTCAGAAGATATGACAAGCTCGGGTCAAATATATACTTAAGGGGTGGCCCTATCTGTGCCAGGAATAATCAAGTCACATCCATGGAATTTTCTTCAAGCATAATAACCCAGAGTGGTTTGATCCATATATGTGTGCAACCTTGATTCTTGCCTCTTATATGTGTGCAACCTTGATTCTTGCCTCTTTCTCCAATGTAAAATAGCTGCCTGGAATGTTTTTTTTTTTTTGTTGTAATTCTCACCTTGAGATATTAGATCTATACTAGCTATTTTCGAAGTCGTGGGAATGAACTGTAGCGATCTATACTATTTTTGAACCAATAAAGGTGCATACCATACAATGCCCCATATACTAAGTAAAGGCACAAAAAGTAACTCGCCATATCGATAAACAAAAGGTTTTGGCGAGAGCCAAGGTGCTCTCAAAGTTATATCATCATGAGACAAATTCTTGAGTATTTGAACCCATTGGTTCTTAGTTCCTCATTCGGGCCACTATTTCTTAATAAACTCCTAAAGAAGGATACAATGAGAGAAATAGAGTTTGAACTTTTTGGCTCATTCAACCCAGAAATGACTTTGACCCAAATACATACCAATAAATCACTTATAAAGAATCTACCTTAACTTCTCTTTTGGCCTGTATTGAGTGCTCAGATTATTTTTGCTAGAATGGTTGGGGCCGAAATCATATTTCTTTCTAACTAGTTGAACAATCTACCACAGCTACTTCTGTATGCCCCAATACCTTTAGGAAGAAAACTAAACCATATATGGCCAAGGTAAATGCATCAAGGGCCTTCTCAGTGTCAAAGCATACTCGGATTTATTCCTACATAAACCACCATGAAATAACATCCCTTTTATTCAATAAAATGGTGACCTGCTTCAAAGTCTATATCAAGAACTTTACCTAATTTCTTAATGGACACTAGTAAGATTGCATTCTTTACAATAAATGGGCCTCTTCTCTGAAGGTCTAAGTCCAAGCAAGGCTAAGATCTCTTCCACAGTTGGAGTAATGTCATGCTGATTAAATGACAAATATCAGAATGATGGATCCCAAAACTCAATCATAGCTTGAACTAACTACTTATCAAACTGTATCTTAAGGAGGTGTACGATTTGCACTTCTTTTTCAATTTATCAAGTTTGCTGAGTATCTCTTCATTGATCCTATATATCTGTCAACTCTCTTAAATTATTCTGATAGAGATCCAGGTGTGTAACTTTCGGTAATTTTAACATAATTTTTTGATATACAGTCCCTATATTTTTTTTGATTGAGTTTTGACTCGGAATGAACTTTCTTGAAGTCTCTGGAAATAATCATTGCACCCATTCATTCAGTCATAAAGTTAGATATAAGTTAATATGAGTCAAAATTTTATCTTAAAGCAATTGTCCCTGTATGCATATGAGAAAAAATGCACCAACAAGGATAAAAGACATAAGTCAGTATCCATAAGAAGTATTAAATTCAAATAAAATCTCAAAATAAGAAACAATACAATTATGAATTATCTAAATAAATGAAGATCATAACTTATTCAAATAAGATATCGAAGTTATTCAAATAAAATATAAAAAAGGGAAAAAAAGGTAGCACTATCCTTTCGTGTGTCCTTAACTTTTGCTGACACCTAAATTTGGGCATGATTTTGACGAGGCGGTCAGTACAGTTCATTATATGCAGTTTTACGTTATACCTCTAAATCAATTTTCAAATTCCCCAAGCCCGAAATAGACTAATAAACGTATCCCATCCTTACTCATCACAGGTTTTTATAGGAAACTCTCGAGTGAGAGTATCGTCCATGCCCGTAATGAGGCTAACACCTCAGGCAAGCGTAGGAATTTACTCTTGGTAGGTTTTTCACTAACCCAGATAGAGGCTAACACAATAGAAGGCGAAGCTACTTCACCTCCTCTTAAAATATTGGGTCACCTATACCCCTTTCATAGATCTGGAGGAAAAACTATTGCACATGCTTAGTAAGTGTGAAGGGATAAATGAAACTTTTTATAATGCAATATTAAAAATAAAACCTTTATCATAAACCCTAGAAAGGCAAGAAAAACAAGAAAATAGATTAGTGTAAAATCAAAAAATATTTACAATAATAAAATATTTTTTTTAGCAAAATTGGAAATTTAATTCAGTTGAAGCCAAATTACTCAAAATTTAATTAACACTTAATTAATTTTACGCTCGACTCCCTCACTTGTCCCTAGTGGAGTCGCCAAATTGTTGTAGTGTGGCCAAGACTCGAATCTTAACTAACCCTGATTTAAAATGGTAAGTATACCCCCCCATTCTTATGTTTAGATACATATTATTATTTTTTATTTATTTTTTTATAGGGGTCATATCATTATTATTATTTTTTGATCTGGGGACAATTCATTGAGATGAATCGCTTGCTCGACTTAACCTCAATAGTCATTATGAAATGACTATTTATTTTAGAGTTGCCACCAAACTATTTAGGTTAAGTGAGATTGGTCACCTACGAGTTCGTATTTCAGGGGTTACGAAACCCTTAAAAATAAACTCTGAGATTTGTGATAATACCATAGATCGCATAAAAGGGTTTAGGAGTTAGTTACAATCACGCGTAGGGATTGACCTTCTCATGATGCCTAAAAATAGGTACCTTATTAATTGTGTGTTAATTTAAATTTCAATCTTTATTCAGTTTCAAAATTTGGTATTTAAATATAATTTCCATGTAATAAAATAATATTCTAAATTTATTACTCTGTATGAGAAAATCAAACTTTTTAATATTTTTTGAAAATCAAAATCTCTTTCGCACCTTATTAGAGGATCGAAAAAACATGAAAGTTTTTATCTTCTCTTTCGTATCTCAATGGAAAGCCACAGGAATAGGAAAGGCGTTAAAAACCAAAATATTTTTTGTATCCCATTAGAGAGCCAGAGGAATACAAAAAGGTTTTATTTTATGAAAATTGAAAAATCTTGATTTTTTTTTCGAAAAGGGTATCTCGTTATTAAAATAGTTTAGGAGAATTTCATTTATTATAACTTGGAGACATTGTCTTAACTTTCTTAAAAAAATTTTTAATTTTATTAAAAATATTAATAGAGTATCCTGTGACCCGGATATAGACTAAGATGACGAGCCTATCCCTAATGTGTAGTTTCGACTTGAAAGTATCTTAGTAATCACTTAAGACTTGATTCTAATACAAAATTATAAAAATGCCCTTGGACCGAAGGAATGGTAAAAATAATCCAAATACTCCAAATGGATGATTTGATGTTAGAGATGACCATTTTGACCTAAATGCTAGATTTTTCTAATAGTCTGTAAACTTTTCTAAATTTGCAAATTGGTCTCTACATAATTAAAACACAAAATTAAACATCAAATATATTAGAATTAACATAGAAATCATATCCAAAGATTACAACGAAGGTTCGGACACTTTCCTTTGGCCTTAGAACAAATTTTTCAATATTTACGCAAAAGTCCTTAAACTTTTTAAAATTACAAAAAGACCCTAAAAATCCGAACAAAAATATATTTCTATTTGATAAAATGCCTAAAGTACATACCCAAATGTGTATAAGAATTTTGGTCAAGCATACGACGGTGAGAAATTATTATTTACTATTTTCTTATTTTTTACAAATTAGCCTCTAAACTTTTTATATTTATACAATAACCACAAAAATTAAAAAATCATCATATGCATATGCATTAGGTTTGGCCAACACCAAATAACACATCAAACAAAATTTTTCCAACAATAATTACATATCCAAGCTTTATCAAATACAAATCAATATAATCATATAAAAATCATAAAAATAAGCATATAAATGTATTGTCTCAATATATCAACAAGAAAATACCAAGGAAAATAGCGAACATATGATCATATATATGACAAACATAATGTTATAGCTCAAAAATCAACGTCATATCAACAAAAAAAAATTGATTCATGAAGAAAAACAACTTATCATTAAGAAAAATTAAATAAAACAACTAGATCAAAGAAAATGGTTTATGGCCATCATGCTTAGTCTTTCAACATGGATCAAAATCCATGAACTTAAGCATGATCGTGGCTCACCAACAAGAGAAAAAATGAATAAAATGAAGAAAGACTAAAGCTTTAGGAAGAACAAACTATAGAACTTGAAAAAACTTAGTATTTTTTAGTGTTTTTTTCTTCCAAGCCAAATCTCCTTAATTGAAAAATCCTCCCTTATTTATAAGGAGGTTCGGCCAAGGGATCCAAAAAATTCCCTAGGCCAAATTTCTTTTTATTTTTTATTTTTATTTATTTACTTTCAATAATAACAATTAAAGATAAGAATGTATTTCATTGAAGTGTACTTGATAGTCATTCCCAATATTTTGTCATGGTTATCTAGATAATATCATCTAATGAGATAATTAGAAACCAACTAAATTGGTTAAGTAAAAGTTAGAATCTAATTGTACTAGTTTTCATGAAACTAAAAAAAATCCATAATTAAAATAAAATTAAAATAATAAAAAATTAAAATTAATAATCATTAACAAAATTTTGGAAATAAAATAATAAAAAAATCTTGATTAGAGATCCAAAACTCGTAAAATTATACAAGAAAAATTCATACAAAGGAAAATTAATATGTATAAAAAATTTAAAGCTCATAAAATAAATTAAATTTTTAAAAACTGATTTAATATGAGTTTAATAAAAATATTTGATGAGTTTTAAAACTTTTAAACTTAGAAAAATCTCACCAAAAAAAATTTACAGCATAGAAAACTTTGTATCTTAGAAATGAGAACAATCCATAAAATGGATTGAGATTTTCAAAACTGATTTTATCGTAATTTAATGGGAATATTTAAAGAATTTTGAAGTTCAAAACTTAAGAGAATTCTACTAAAAATTTTACAAATAAAGGAAATGCCATATTTTAGGATAAAAAATAAATAAAAAATATATTGAAACTTATTTAAAATCAGTTAAATACAACATATCATCCGAAATATTAATTTATAAAATGGTAAAGATGAAAATCTAAAATCCGGAACAAGTCTTTACCAAAAAAATTCGCGTGCAAAATATTCATAATACTATGAGAAATTCAAAAATAATTGGAGAAATTGACAACTTGACATCTTGTGGTATAAAATGCAAATATCTAACTTTTCTTGAATATTTTTTTATTTTTTGGAACACATATCGGCATAAATACTATATAGGTGTCGATAAAAATATACATTGATCAATTTTCCAACTTTTACGAAAAATATAAAAAAATTCCTAAAAATAAAAAATTTGACCATGATATCATTTATAGAAATGAATTTCCAAAATTTGACAAGAAAATATTTAAAAACCATTTTTTGTTTTAAATATTTATCCTTTTTATTTGAGATTAGTCCTCAAAATTATACTTTTTTTCTAGCATGTGCATATACGGCCATTTATATATGAGCAAATTAGTCTTAAAAATACCCAAGTCACTCGGAGGAGGTCGACCTTTATAGGGTGGCCACTAGATGCTAGTTCTCGGATATTTAAGACTATCAAAAAGGGGTCCAGACAAAATTAGTTGTCAACTTGCACACAATTTTCTGCCCATAATTTAGAATGTATAATTTTTTTCTCCAAAAAACTTTTTGAAAGTTAATTATATGCAAACTTTTTAAAATATATATTGCAATTTGCAAATGGATTTTTATAAGTGTCATCAAATAATAAGAAATTATTAACTTTATTCATGCAATGTATATGAAGGTTTTTATCGAATTGAGTATTTTTTACATAGCATGGGTTTAAAACTAGCTCTAAATTAAAACTCTATGAAAAGTAATTTTATAAATTAAAAGTAGATTAATTAATTAAAATTCAAAATTAAAATTAGAATAAAAAAGTTTTTAATGGCAATTTAAAATTTCAACAAATGATAATATCCTTTTTTAATCAATAAAAACTTTTACACTCACATTCACGTTTTTATATTATTATACAATTAAATATAAATTATTATATATATATATATATATATTATATATACTATAGATAATACATAAATATAAGATGATAAGGTGAATCAATAAAAAATTTGTGTTAGCAATGAACCCAATAAAATTAACTAGAATGTTGGCCTCGTGTTGGCCATTTTGTTTAAATAAAACTATATAATAATTGTAAAAAGGAATTTTTTTGATTAATAGGGGATGGGAAAGGGATGCTTGAATTGAACCCAATGTTAATTTTAATTCTTTGCCACTAATCAAGAGGTTTTTTTTAAAAAATTAAAAGTAGTGACTTCAAGCTGCAAAATATATATTATATTATATAATACTACGTTAAATAAAAATTAATAAAATAATATTTCTTATAAGAAATTAAAAATTTTAAATTTTTTTAAATAATAAAAACAAAATGAACCATTCTATTTGAACAATGTAATTAAAATTAACATTAATTTTTAAAATCATCATTATTGTCTTTGTAATAATTATGAAAAATATTTAAACTTTAATAATAAATTTTCACGTTATGTAGAAGTGGCAAATGGACATGTTCGGGTTAGACTGTCTTCAAATTCAAGTTATTTCGAGTTTGAATTAATTTCAAATGCAAATCATTTTGACCTCAGATGTTTTTGGATTTGAGTTTTTTAGATTTGAGCTATCTCAGGTTTAGACAATTTCAATTATGGCCTTTTTGGATTTGAATTATTTTGGATTCGGGTTGGTTTGAGTTTGGGTAGGTCTAGATGGATTTAAAAAATTTTAGAATTTTGTAGGTTATAAATATATATATTTTTAATTTTGATTGTAATAATTAATTTAATTCTATGTAACAAAATTACTAAAATTAAAATTTTAAAAATTAATAAGTACTTATACATATAATTATATAATTTATTTATATATTAAGTATTTGTATTTTAGTATTACCTATAATTTTTAATATAATATTATTTAAGTTCAAATAAAAGATAAATAAATAAATTCAATATATATATATATATCTACTTATAGTAAAAAATTAAAAAATTGTATATTTTGATACTTCTTATTATTTTATAATTATTATATACTTATAATTTTGTTAGTTTTTATGATATTTAGTATTAATATAATTAATGGCTTTATAAGAATTTTTTCTGTTTTATAAGTGAGCTAAAATAAATATAAAATAATAGTAGTTAAAGTAAGTGTCAAAAATCGTTAGAATAAAACAAATTATAAAAAAATTATGAACATTTATATATATATATATATATATATATATAATTTTTTACTCTTAACCTTGTAACTAATTGGGCTCTTATTTACTTAGTCCTACAATTTTAATTTTTTCTTTATTTTATTTTTGTTTTATTAGACTTTTTTAGTTTATTTATTATAATTTTTTAGTATTGCATTTGAAAAGTTGGATTTCAAGAATGGATTTGAATTTTAAAAATAATGTAAATTGTATAATAAAATACAGTGAATATAATGTTTATAATTATTTTTCAAGTTCATAAATATCTTAAATGCTTATTTAGTGGTAAATTTGAAATGGTTATAAATATTTGTGAATTTGAAATTTATATTTTTATACCTTTTAAATTTGTAATCATATTAAATCATAACTAAGTTAATCATAACATACAAATTTCATTTTCACAATTTAATAGCAAATAAAATCCACAGTTTTAAATTATATAATATTGATATATTTTTTAATATTTGGTTATTTTGACCAACATTAGACATATCAATTAATATTTTGAATTACTTTAATACGATTGTTTATTTTTTATAATAAGTAATTTAATCATTTTATAACTTCTAATATAATTGTACATTTGTTATTATACGACTTGACTTTTTATTATATGGATTTAAAATTTATAAAATTTGATCTATATAATATATAATAGAGTTGAATTTATTTTTTGATGAGATTAGAGTAGTTTATGAGAAATATAGTGTTTTTAATTATTGAAAAAATAATTTTAATATCTTGTTCTTTATTAATGACAAAAGATATATTGATGTTTCATTTACAACAATTACTTCGAAATTAATATTTAATACAGGTATTAGAGTTATTAATAAATAAAAAATTATTTTACATCTCTTAATGCAAAAATATTTAAGAATTGATAAACTTTATTTGTTTGATTTTGGGAATTGAAAATGATATTTTATTTAAATATATTCTGTTTGAATGTTGTATTTTTTAATTTAATTATTTAATCATTACATTTTGATCTACAAGATAATATTTTTATTTTCGAGTGAATTCAATATTTTCTTTATTTGAAATACTAAGATAAATATGGTTTAAAGTTAAATTTGTTAACAATGTTATTAGTATTACAGAAAACATCAAGTTTAATCATATCTTGAAACTATAAAATCATTTTTGTATATTCAATTATTATTGTATTAAACTTAAATTTTAAATATGGAATAAGCATGATAATATATAGTACATGATTATTTTATAATAAATCAAATGTTAAATTAATAAAATTTTTTATTTTTTATGGTTAATTTTTATAAATATAAAAAAAAAATATGACTTTATTTTCAAAAACCACTAAGTATACGACATGTGACATAAAATTAAAATTTATTTTAATAGTACCAATTAGACCTAATAATTTTAAATATAACAAGGGAAAAAAAACTAGAGCATAACACAACACAAATACATAAATGAATTAAAAGATATATAAAACGAATTATATACGAATTAAAAATTATATAAATATATAATACTTTTATTACAACTGTGATATGAAAAAAATAATACAAATATAAATACAACACAAATACATGAATCTTTCTTTTCCTTTTCACTTTCTTCCTCTTTATTTTCCTCTCTTTATCATTTTTTCTGTCTCTTTTCTTCCTTCATAAAAAAAAATAAAAAAAAGGCTTGCCATATACCTTTCAATTGATTTTTCGATAGAAGAACTTACTTAATATTTTGTTTAGGGATGTTTATAGATTTATAGATAAGAATCAAACTCAAAGCTATTTAGAGTATGTTTGATAATACATTGAAAATTTTTTATAGTTTAATTTTTTCAATATGCTTGATAACTCATATTAAATATTATTTAATAGAAAATTTTTCAATAAAAGGTGTTGAATGCAATAAGTAGAAAGCTAAAAAAAAAATTATAGTTAAACTAAATTATCTCAGTTTTTGTTACATAAGATTAAAAATTTAAATTACCCTTCTAATTTTTACTCAAAACTATTCAAAATAATATAAAATATTATGTTAACAAAATTAAAATTATGAAATTAATAATTTTTGAAATTCAACATTTACGATTATAAAAGAAATTTAATTATATTCAATACTTAATTATTTTTTTAAGAATAATTTAAATTCATTCCAAAATCTAAAAAGAAAGCAAAAGCCCGCTACAAGTGTAAAAAGGGCAAGCCCACATTTTAACTCTCTCGGCTTATTCCATACTATCTCCATTAAGCAATATCTACATTGCTGTTTAGTACTTCTAAGACAAAGCAAAGTCTAGCTTTTAATGCATCAGCAATTAACTAGAAAATCTCACCTGGTGTCCATCGGTAGCTGGAGTGCCGTCTAGAGTTCTTTTCCCACCACAAGTGATAAAATAGTTGTTTTCTAAGCAAGTCTAAGGAGAACGATGCTAATCTCTTTGCCTTTCTAAGATGTAGGGTTGCCCATCGGAGGTCATCATGCCAGTTGCAAGGGGCAAAGGAAAAAACCGATGATCCTACTTTCAGCTCCATCCCGACATAAAAGCATGAAGTACTTTGGGCCAATCCCCAAGCTTACATTCTATCAAGGCACTTGATAGTGAGTCTGCTGAGAATGATAAGTCAGAACTTAATTTTGTTGACGTACCAAATAGTTTTACAATACAATTTTAGTATTTATAAATTTAATATTTAATATTTTTTTATATTTAATGTTTTTAGTTTATTAAATAACACCTTGATATATTTATATACAAACTTAAACTTATAACCATCCAAGAATTAGGAATGAAATACGTATATTTGACTAAACTATTTATTTTGAGTATTTTCAAATTATCTATGTATCTTTTGATGCACAGTAAATCAATTAGCTTCGTTATTAAGTGTTTATATTTGGTCTAAAAAAAATGTTATATTTAATCCATCTATTTTATAATGTGATATTCGTACTTCGAAAGTATATAATGTAATATCTATATCATTATTCTGTGTAATAATTTAAGCGGGTGATGAGATCAGCATCTAATCTAAACATGTGAAAAATAATGCCATATGTATTAAAAAAATGAAAACGTGGTTCCAACATGGACCCATGTGGATCCATTCTTATAATTAAATTTTCATTCCAAGAATTTAAGATCATACATACATAAATATATATATATATACACACACATACATGCATACGTAGATTTGGTAAAATAAACTCAAATCCAAAAATTTATCTAAAAAAATTCGAGTTTGAACTCAAATTGAACCCTATTTGATTAAAAAAATTGAAAACTCAAACTCGAAATGTCCTAGCTTCAAAACTTCTGAACCCGAAATCGATCCGAACATGAAGTTGAATTTAATACTAAAAATAAGAATAACCAAACTATAATTAAATAAATTTTTATAAAGTAAAAGCTTTAATTATAAATTTTATTAATTTTTATAATAAATTTTTTAATAAATTGATTTTATATAACAAATTAATTTTATATCATTATGATGTTAACAAATATTGATTTTAATATATAAATATAATTAAAAATATCTTTGACAAGTTTACTTAAAAAATTAGTATTTGTTGTTACCACTCAGTAGTTTCACATATGAATTTTAATTATTTCATGAATTTTTAAACACATAATTATATATTTAGAAATAAATAAAATTAATAAAATATTCAAGAACGAACTTAGCATTAACATATAAAGTTTGTTTCAAGTGTAAATTACATCCAATTAATATAATATTTATTCTTTTTAGTATTATGTTAAATTAAAAGTGCGAAAACAAAAAAAAATTAATGTAAGTTTTAACTCTTTTTCTAATAAAAAAAAATTATAATTAGTTTTTTAAAAATAAAGATAGTTAATGTAAATCTTAATTTTTTTATTTATTATAAAATAAATTTATTTTACAAAAGTAAACTAAAATGTTTACTTATGAATTTGATAAATCTTATTTAATAGTAAAAAAAAAATTACAAATAGCAACTTAAAATTTGAATAAATAAATTTATTTATTTATTAAAGTTAATGAAAAGTTAAACCTTTGAAAGTAAAGTAATTTAATGCAAACTTTAATTTTTTTAATTATTATAAAATGAGTTTACTTGACAAATTTTTAATGAAACAAAAGTTCTTACTTATAAATTGGATAAATTTTATTAATAGGAAAACATTTGGTTTTAATAAAAAATTTAGTTTTTAAGTTAAGATTAAATCATTATATTAAAAAATTATGCAACAATCAGTTAATGATACTTTTATTTTATTGTCTTATCAACTCTTAAATCATAATTTTATATTTATTCTTAAATATAGTTATTTGTCCATTTTAATTTAATTATTAGTATTTACAATTATATTTATATGTATGGATAATATAAATTATAATGTATTGACATGTTAAAAATTGAATTAATCAAATCAATTGTTTTAAATATTAGTATGATTAATTTATATTATATCATTTTTTTACAATAAAATATTTAAAAAATTGATGCTATATGACAAATTAATATTATATCTCCTTTATGCTAACCAATATTGATTTAAATATATAAATATAATTATTTTTTATTCTAAATAATATAATTAAAGATATCTTATTGTAATAAAATCTTATTTATTAATAATAATAAATTAATAATTTATTTTTAAATGTAAATATTTAAATTACACAAAAATTATTACATCTAAAAATAAAATCAAATAACATAAAAATATCCAAACTCGAATCAAATCTAAATCTAAAATAATAAAAATCTAAAATAATTAAAAATTAAAATAATTTAAATTCGAAATGGTTCAAATTTAAAATGACTCGATTTGAACTTACCAGCTGTGACCTCTAGGTAGAGGTATAAAGCTCCTACCATCTGTGCTATTTTGGAATTTCGGTCCATTCTTATGCAAAGATTTCATGAAGCATTCACTTGCTATGAGTGCAGACCGGGGATCATATCTATTTGCCGATAAATAGTAGAGCAACTAATCTATTGCAACCAAAAAGAAGGATCACTGTCTGGATCACTTTAACTAGAGATTTCATATTCTTGATATGTACCGAAAGTTAGTGATAAATATATTCATGATTACTGGTGATTAGATTTACTTGAAGATTGAGTAGAGCTAAGTCACTACTTTATTTTTTGTTTATTTAGATTCGAATTATATTAGATGTGGATTAATTAAAAAATTTATTTTATTATTTATAATATGTTAAAATATAATTTTTATGTTAATATTTTTATATATTTTTAATTATATTTAAATATAAATTATTTTTTATTATTAAAATATTTACTAAGATCACATCAAATTTATAAAATTTTTGTCTAAAAGACCAACCCGTAAAATCTAAGTCTACCTAGCTGAGCGGGAAACCCTTCTCATCGACAGACCTACTACTGACCCTGCTTCAATAACTTCAATCTCCAGAGTTTCCTGTTCTTGCTCTGCTAACGGTATCTATGGACTAAATAATAATATTGTTTTGTTTTTGCTTTTCTTGTGAATACATGAATTTCAGCTAAGATGAATTTCCATATATTAAGCACATGTAGATGCTAATTTACTGTACAAATATGAAATGCACTGATATTCATTGCCCTCCCAACATTACAAAGCTCTATAGCGGTGTTTCCTACAATGTGCTTTTTAAAGTGAAATTGTACAGTTGGTTATATTGTACATTCTTTTGGTAGAAAAAAGAAAACTAAAAACAAACAGGGCAGAGTGGTTTTCACTTCAGATGTTTTCCCCCGGGATTCTACCGACTCGAGCTAGGGGAAATGTTGCTCCATGCTTGAAAATCTTGCACCAATGATTGATGGTTATCCGACTGCAGGGTGCCGAAACCTCGAGCAACAGGGCGGCTTTTGAACGTGAACCTTAATTAAACGCAGCAAAAATGGAAGAAAATGATGTATGTCTAAAACTCTTAAGAACTCCATAGCATAATTACACCAATAAAATTCCTATGGTAATCTTGAACCTTAGTTCTTGCATAATTCAGCACTATGTGTGACTTTGCATCCCTTTCCTTCAATGTTCAATTGACACTAAACGCTAAACATGTGCGACTAAATATTGCAGAGGGTACAGGTGATAAATCCGGAAGTTTTGGGTCCTCATACTTGAACACTTCCGCCACCGGCGGAGCTACTGGTATTTCCATCTGGTGGACTGATAGATATCCAAAGCAAAGATACCGTAATTGACACAAGGCCTGACCAAACATATACGATCGTTGGCACCCTTCCTCTTCTTCCCATCAATCCCTTGGCAAATGGGTACATGTGACACAACACCCAAAAGCTAAAGAATAGCCCTCCGAATAACTTAGTCCATTGTGGTATAACACTATATACAGTTCTTGACACCCCAATCACTATTGCCACGAGGTTAACAATTATGATTGTCAGTGGCATTATGAAGAGACTGGTCCATTTGACAAGATAAAGATCAGCATAAATGTCATTCTCATCTTCCCCGGCTGATTTGGAGGTTAATGTGAAGGAGATCTCAATTCCGGCTATAACTTTTAGAAGACCTTGGAGGACAGCCACCAGGTGAGCACTTGTGCCACCAATTACCCAGAATTGTTCGTTCCGCCACCATTCCTCAAGGCCGATGCCAGACCATTTCACTTCAAGAAGGGAAAGGCATGTGAGTGTTAAAGTGATGATAAGGAGGTAACAAAGGAAGCCAATGTTTAGGCCTTGGACAATGAACTGCCCTGAGAAGAGAGAAAGAGCTGGGAGGAAGCAGTAAGTAACCAAGAAAATAGAGGTGAAGGGGTAGAAGCCAACATTAAGATATGCAATGCGTTGTAGGAACTTAAGGCGTCGAGTTGCAAACAAAGGATTGTTTCTGGAAAAGAAGATTTCTACTGAACCGGTGGCCCATCTCAAGACCTGGTGAAGGCGATCGGTGAGGTTGATTGGCGCAGTTCCTCTGAATGCATCACGCTTTGTTACGCAGTATACAGATCGCCATCCACGGTTGTGCATCCTGTATCCTGTCACCACATCCTCTGTCACAGAGCCATAAATCCAACCTATCTTTCCTCCCCAATCAGTGTTATCTTCAAACCTGTCAGATGAAATAAAAACAAACATCAGAGAAATTGCAATGTATATAATTATATAACTTTTTCTTTGGCAATTGGATGAAATACTTTGAGAAAGATAAAAAATTTGATTGTTTCCCAGATTAATAATCACATAAAGTACATGTGCAAAGCAAGCATAAACAAGTAAAGGCAATAAGGAAGCAAAGGCGTACCAGCAGGAAATGACAGCAACTGCCTCAGCAACAGTGGGGGCATCAAGTGGTGGGCGTGGAGCGAGCAATGCACCTGGAGGCCGACCATTCTTCACGGAAATGTGATCAGCAAGGGGACGTCCTTGGAATTCAGCCACTGCTATGCTTTCATTAAACATGGTTGAATTACCAAACTTCCTTGGAAGATCTAGGTCAGGATGCACATTTAAAGGTTGTGACTCATCTTCTTCCGACGATGGCTTAGCTGGAACGTTTTCAGCTGGAGACTTGATTTGCCCAAACATGCCTAAATACTCACTTGCTCTTGGTGGATGAAATCCATAAAGTGCATAACGTCGGAACATGCATCCAGTTCCTACGTACACCGGGCCTTGCAGACCATCAAGCGCTCTCATACTTCCTGTTGCAACAAAAATAAAATGGTCAAATTTCAATAAGAAGCCAAAGTGAGAACTTGTTGTGTGAGATATCACTAAATTGAGTAGACAATATAAATTTAAAGAGGATAAGACGTAGTGTTAAAATAAGAAAGCTACCAAATATAAATTTTTTCACTACTTTTCTCAAAATCAAGTGAAGGTAGGAATACAAGATGGAAATTCTGAGCAATACCATCAAAGAAGACAGTGTTGTGGTTTGCATATCGATCTGACGGATCAATCCCTTCAAATCTCTGTGGAAACTGAATGTAACAAATACGATCGCCGCCACGGTCCATCATGAAGCACATCCCTTCTTTTATGGCCATAGAATTATAGATGTAATGGTCACAATCCAAATTCAGTATAAATGGTCCATTGGACAATATTGCTGAAGCTCTAACCAATCCGTTCATGGCTCCAGCTTTCTTGTTGTGATCAAAACCTGGACGCTTCTCTCTTGAAACGTACGAGAACATTGGTATCCTTATATCTACCCCTGTGTAGTCTAGCTTTTTCTCATCTTGGTGACCCATCACTGGATCACATTCTGGGACTTTACTCATCACCTATGACAAATTCCATAATTCAAGTTGTTACAGTTCAAAATTCAATAATCTTATCACAAAATCGGGTTCTATTAGTTTGATTCAACAAAAGAAAGTACCACAAAATTTTAAGGAAATAAATGGTTCACAATGATTGATTACCTGCAAGATTCCAGCATGGTCTCCCTTGGAATGGTCAGCAGTTGGATTGAGCCATGTCCCAGGCCAGTGGGTTCCATCGGCCATCCAGGTGGCCTTCTCGACGTGGAAATCTGGTGGCAGTGACCCACTATTGTTCTCTTTGGCAAGCCTTTTCTCTTTTATAGCCTCCCTAGAGTTGTACATATCACTCCTTTTACGTATGGTCTCAGGAAGACCATTGATTCTTACCTTGAACTCATCGTACTCTCTTTTGATCCAACGTCGGTCCTTCACAAAATCAGGCCGTTTCTTATTTTTGGTTGGATCAGTTTTCAAGTTGAAATAGCTGTCTGGGTTCCTAGGTTCAATGTCATGTTTCCGGCAGAATGGCACCCATACCTGTTCAGCAAAAACAAAGAAAACCCATTAAGCAATTGGTTCAAATAAAGTAGGTAGAAAGGGTTTTATCACGGGAAAAAATATTAGACTAACCAATTACCTCAGCAAAACGAACTGCCTCAGCCATGGCCTCAAATGTCAATATGGCACCACCATCGTCCGAAATATAGCAAGAAAGTTTTTCCACAGGATAATTAGCAGACAGGATGGATAAAATGGTGTTGGCAGTGACAAGGGGAGGTTCTTTTTCAGGGTCAGCGGTAGAGACGAAGACATCGACGCCGGGGAGGTCTGAGCGACCAGTTGGGTTAGAGGGAGACGGCTGCTCGAACTTATCATGAAGGGCAGCAAGGTCGGTGGCTCGATTTATAGGATTGAGCTTAGGAAAGATGTCTAAGAGCCAAGAAAAGGCAAACCAACACTCACACACGGTGGAAATGCCCCATAGCCACATTGCATCAGGATTTGGATTTTGCCATCGCCATGCAAGGAAAAGAAATAGAGCTACCAAACGGACCACTATCAACAACCTGTTGATTAAAAATATGAAATTAAATTTTTTTTTTTTTTATGGTAAAAAGGTAGGTCAAAGTAAAGGTAAATGAATGTCTGGATTGTGCACCTGTAAGGACTAAGAATGCCTGGCGGAACTTTAATCTTTCTAGTTAGTGGCTTCCATGGTTTATCCATAAAATCTGACATAGTAACTCCACCATCTGTTCCATATTCATCATCATCTTGCCAAAATGCATTTCCGATCCCATACCTTGCTTTTGACTCAAACAACCAACGATTATGATCAAAATCTCCCGTCTGGCTCCTTAACAACATGGACTTATTATTTGCCGACTTCATTACTGACATCCTTCTGTCTAATTTCGTCCCCATTCCTGGCTCATTCCCACCACATTCCTCCTCCCCTACTGGTCTACTTACCCGTTGCGAGTCTGAGGTGAATCGAGATGTCCCATATGCGCCTTGGTTTCCGTCAGGTTTAGAGTCTGAGGAGGGTCCTGACCCTGGTTGGTTATCAGGTGTTGGTGGCATAAGAACCGTGTAATTGATATAGTCATTTTGGTTTGATAGATCACCGGAGATGTCTATATCATCGTCCCTAGATAAGCTCACAACTCGACCGCTTGATGTCCTACGGGCAAATTTTACTGCCTGAGGTGCTTGGGCAGCGTTTGATGAAGATTTCTTTGGTTTGGATGTTGCCATTGTTTGACGTTGCTTTGTTTAGCTTTAACTAGCTAAACCAAGCATGCTTTCTTTTAACAAGCAAAATAGATGTTTTCTTTATTATTATTTTTCATGATAGAATCAAAATGGGGAGAAACGCTTTAACCAATGTTTGTTATTCTTGGTTGAATAAATGAAAGGGGAAGAAATTTTGTTGACTAGTTGAATGGTTTGTAATATGATTTCTTTTCCTGAGTGAATGGTGCAACGATTTTTACTACCTTATTTTAAGCTTAGCCTTTTAATTTGATTTTTAACTAAATTCAACCACCATAAAAATATTCTTCATTTCTTGATAGGTAACCAGAAAAAAAAAAAAAAAAAAAGACAAAAAAGCTTCAAAAGATCGAAGCAATATTGACAACTCCTTGGAAAAAAAAAATTAATTCTACTTTGTTTGACATTAAAATCCGACTATTGCGAGTTAATGTTTATACACTGATTGGTGTTTTTGCTCGTTCTTTTTGGATGGTTTTGTAGTTCCTGATCATCATGTCAGTGATGTTCATACTTCTAAATTGAAGTTTGTAGTTCCTGATCATCATGTTAGCGGTGTTCACAGCTCCAAATTTTGCAGGTGTTACATAACATGTTATGGATGTCACGGACGTCAATTTGGTTGTGTTTCAAACTGTTGGCAACATTACATAATGGGTAACATGCGATGTGACTTATTGAAAAACTATTACAAAGCGATCATTACGTAACGTAATGGCTGCATTTTAATGATACGGTGGACTTGTCAAGCTTTTGGCTCATCGTTCATGTTTGTTTAAAGACAAGAGAGGAGGTTTAGGACAGATGGGGCATATAAGAGGTCTTTAACGTTTGGAATTTCCCCGGGTTTTGGTGGTGCTAGCTGTTTTGGTTGGTGGCGGCACTTTTGGTGGTGGTGCTGGCGGAGCAAGAGGAGGAGGGCTTGCTAAAGTTGGTGTCGGTAGTTGCAGTGGTGCTGGAGTTCGAACTTGAAACCCCCGTTGGAGTTGGCAATTGTGGAGGAGGCTTTATTGGTGCTGCTGGGGTACACTAACATACATTGCAAACAAAACTCAAATACTAAAGTATGATTGCATGTCCCTTACACATTTCTCTATAGCTGGCTATTTATGCATGGTTCATTCTTCTATTTAATCAAACTAATTGAAAAATCCTTTTGATATATATCAAAGATTTAAATTATAATTGCAAACACCTTTTTGATCTTGTTATATTTATTACTGTTGTAGAGGAAATGAAATTACCATCATCAATAAGAGTAAATATTGACTGTAAATATAAAAAAGACCAAAATCATAAAATAATGACTGTAATATCATATGATGACCTCTTTATAAACCCTTGATATTTACTTCCGTATTATTTATGTTTGTAATAGGTATTAGTTCTTCATGCATGCAAGCACGAGAAATAAGCATGTGGTTATTAATTAAGTATCCTCTTGCAACGTTGATCAGATTTTATGTTTTTAAAGTACTCGATCTAACACTATGTCCAATGTACATTCAGATATAAGTAAAAAATATGATTATCTAAGAAACTCTTAAAATATATGAAAAACATAAAATCAATTTAGTGTATCTTCATGTCTAGACCTGTTCATGAGTCTAGTAGCCTACTCGTTTTGACAAGGTCGGCTCGGATTAGGTCAGGCTTAGATATGATTTTCTTAATTCAGGCTAGTCCATCCTAGCCTGAATTACTGTTCAAATAACCAAAAAGTATTTTTTTATTTAAATTTAATTATAAATATTAATATAAAATATTTATAAATTTTTAATATTATTTTGAAAAGTAAAATCAACTTTTAGGCCGTTTGACCCATGCTTTGGCAAGAAAATTAAACTAAATTCAGATCACAACTTAGCTCGTGAACACCTTTTCTTGTGTCAAAGATGTACTCATATCTCAAATTCAAACTCGAATCCTAGTAAATGGTTTTCTTGGTATCAATATTCGCCAAAGTGAATAACATTTTCTTCCTTGTAAGTTTTGCTTTTCACTTGGCCCCAAACTTTAAGAGATTAAGATAAAAACCATCTATTACTTTGAGATTGTATGAAAATTGAAACCAACGTGAAGAAACAAACTAATTAATCACAAAGATTATAAAACAACTATTATAGTTGCAGTAAGTATCCATTTAAGCATCCAAAAAACAAGCAGATAAGCGCACAAATAGATTAATTATCATCAATCGTACAATTAGAATTGATTTTGTTTTGGTATAAAGGAGGTTTCATTTTGAAAATAAATAATGTAGTTGCAGATACTAAGATTTTAAATCTCATACTATTGCAATGTGGTCCATATATGAATTCTGACGAAGCCTAACTTAAATAGGCCTCGTTCTTATATTTATTGACATATCACAATTTTATATTCTCTTATTTCTATACGCCATATCATTATTAATATTTTCTTATTTCCAAGGATTAGGTGGTTTAGATGAATTACTTACTCGACTTAATTGTAAATAGTAATTACGAAACTACTATTTATTTGGAGTCGCTGCCAATCTGTTTGGGCTAGGTGAGATTGACCATCTATCGGAGTTCATATTTTTAGGGTTACGAAACCTTATAATACTAACTATGAGGTCTGCGATCAATCAGAGATCATACAAAAGGGTTCAGGAGTCAGTTACAATCATAAGTAAAGATCAACCTTCTCATGATGCTCGAAAATTGACACCTTATTAATTACATGTTAACTTGAGTTTTAATTTTTATCATATTCCAACATATAGCATTTAAGTGTAATTCCCAAAATAATATTTTATGAAACCAATTTATTATTCTGTGTTAGGTTTTTGAAATTTTTAAAAATAAAAAAAACTCTTACGCACCCAACTGGAGGACTAGTGGAACAAAAACTTTTATGTCATTCTCTTTTGTATCCCAATGGAAAACAAAAGGAATACAAAAGGTTTT
>JBBYHM010000027.1:15639713-15652827 GCA_038381775.1 Adansonia rubrostipa | reverse complement strand
ACCTGCACACGTGATAACAGAGAACTAAGTAGCACCTTATTCTCCACCACGCACCTAATAACAGAACCCAAAATCAGTATGTATTCGTTAGAATGTAAAGATAAACGAGAGTCGCCTCTTTAGTTTAAAGCAGGTGCTTACCCGAGTACTTCTTTGTCTGCATCCTTGGCATTGTATTTTGTGTAACTTAGGCCAGTATAATCCCAAACCTAGAGCAGGTAATGATAAATCTGTTAGCAAACTTTTTATCAAATACATTCTAGGTGCCATTTAAAATCAACAATGTCCGAGAGAACAAGATACGTTAACTAGCATGCTGGTTCTTATTTCAACTGAGACAATGAATAAAAGCAATGAAAGGCCATCATAAAAAAGACATCATCTGTAAAAGAGAAAATAAAACAGTCAGCACCTGCATCTTATCAAAATAGGCATGTCGATGCTGCTCGACATATTGCCAAGCACCAATATCTGCAAGGTGTGCCACGCTGTTACTGAAAGCAGAATAAAATGAAAAACAAGCTTGGAATATTATAGCTAATTAAGGGAAAATATCAACTAGTCAAATCAATACTCGATAATCTACCAGGCCAATAGTTTCCCTTTCTTGTATGCTTACCTTACAGATGGGGGATCTAAAACAATAGCAATAGTCCTACAATAATCAACTCTTATTTAACAGGTCATTACTAGCATCATAATCTTATAGCTGTTTGCCTACAACTTCATGGCCTAGTGGCTATAAGAGTGTTGTGAGGCATGTAAGCTTGGGTTCGATTCTAAGCATCTCTTCCCCTATCCCCAATATCAACAAGAACCAAAAAGAAATAAATAAAAAACTTTCTACTTAAAATTACGTTTTTCAATATTTTGAAGATGCTAGCACAAAACCATATCTTGAGCTCTGCAAAATGATCAGAAGACCAAAACATAAGGATTAAATTTGTCTGATACAGTATGTTTGTTACCTTTGAAGAAAGATATAGTCGCAGGTGTAATTGTACTAACCCTAGGATCAGGGAAGTCTTCTTTCTTAATGATGTGTTTTCTCCCCAAAGCCGGATTGCTATCGACGATTGCAACATTCAAATGTTTTGTTAACAGTCTACTAGCTGCAAATTAACAGGGTATAAAAAACTAAATTTTTCATCATTCTCAGAATTTTATCATCATCAACACGAACTGGCTCTGTAAAATAACAAAAATTCTACTAGGTGTCACTAGCATCCATGTGTGAACTATCACGAACGTAGTGCCTATTGTATGTGTGTTCACACCATTGCGAAATTGACAAATCTATCTCTAGCGCAAGATAAATTTCATAACATAACAACAAAATGATTGGCAAGTGTAAACAGTTTAGCTACCTAAGGAACAAGCGAGAGCCAGGCCAACCATGCCACCTCCAACAATTGCAATGTCATATTGTTGACCTTCACCCCCCTAAAATGTTAGAACAAAAAGTAATTTAATCCACTCTTTACACCACTTCATATAACTAATTATAACAATTTTTTTTAAAGAAAAGACTATAAGTACGGCAAACGAAAAATTAACCACATTTAAATACGAAATGACAATAAAATGTGAAAAAAAAAAAAAAAAAACAGAAATTTTTGCAAGCGAATTTAATTAAAAACATTACTTTTTCAGTGTTACCAGCACCTGTGCTAGATAATAGAGGGGCTGCATCATTCGAAAATGGCCTCCAGGGAATTCTCAATCTATTAGCGTTTGAGCCAACTTTTGCCGCGACAATCCTGTTATTATAAGCCCATAATCCATCAGTAAAAGCTAAATAAACACCGAAAAAGATCTTAATTTACGAAAACGAAAGGTATTAAAAAAGGAATTCGCACCTGTTCATTGTTCTGCAGCTAACTTGTTTGAGTTTTTGCCCAGTGAAAATTGTCCAACTTTTCACAGCCTAACAGCTCAAATCATAAAACTATTTTAATAATAACAGGAGGAATCGAAACGTTGAATCATTTCTCTTTTTTTTTTGGTTAAATGAAAAAAAAAAAAAACTCTCCTTTAGGGTTTGCAAGGAAAGAAAGAAAATCTTGAAACTTGCACGTTGCAGTCTGTATTTCTCGATAAAAATTTCTTCAAAAATTGACCTCGTTTTGGTTTGGACGTGAACATTTACATTACTTTTAACTCAATTAAATTTCAGAATTTATTTTTTTCGAAAACAACAGCAAAATTAATCATTCATTTTCCATTCTCTGCCATTTATTTTCCTTAATTTTCTAAGCAATCAAACAAAAATATAAATACAAGAAAATGCAGAGTCGAAATGAAGATTCGAGACCTGACCTGATCGATTAGGTTTGGCTTCAAAAGATTTGAAATTTTAATTGAAACAGTGACTCGCCTCCACTGGAGTCGACCCTGTCTGCTCCCAACTCGCTGCTTAGCTCGGATTTCCCTCTCACACGTGCTTTACGATGTGCTAGGGATATTCTTGCGGGTGTTTGCAACTTTTGAGTATAACATTGCTGCCCTGATAAGTAGATAATTAGCAAATTAGTCCCTAAATATGGACCTTATTTGGCTCCTGAAATTTTTAGTTTTCAGCCTTGGTTACTGAATTCTTTTTACTTTCTTTTCCACTCTTTTTTCTTTTTCCTTATTTTTTCTCACATTCTCTCTCTAAATCTTTGCTTCATCCTTCCATAATAATGTTTGAACGGATTAAAGCCAATATCACCTTAAATGTAACCTCAATCTATACCAAATCTGCCTCAATAGGGAAGTTGCAAAATATTCCAATGCCATATTGACTGAATGTTAAAAATTATCTCTAGTTGTCCTAATTGGTTCACACACTTTTGAAGGGATGGGGAAATTGAGTCATTTGCTTGGGATTGGTCCAAAACTCGTAGAATTAGGATTTTATGCTTAGGATGAATTATAGCTAGAGATTAATGATACATGTATGTTTTTCAAGTAATGCTAAAGAAACATGGGATGCAATCAATTAGACGTATTCGAAAGTTCGTGATGCTACATAAATTTTTAAGAGTAAAACAAAATTAGATCCATCAAGTAGAGGACTAATTCAACCGTTGGGTATTTCAACATTCTGAAAGGTTTGTAGCAAGAGATAGGCTATTACTAGTGCATTCTGATGAAATGCAGTAGGGATATAGCCATTCTCAAAAGATTTGTCGAAAAAAATCGAATTTACAATTTTTTTGTTAGCCTAAACGTTGATTTTGATGTTTTAAGAGTACAAATACTTGAAATGATCATTAAATGAGGTGATAGCAATAATTCTCGTAGAAGAAATAAGAAGGGGATTATGAATGAAAGTCATTCAGTGAAGGGTTTAGCCCTGGTATCTAGAAGTATTACCGTGAAGAATTAAAACTGGGATCAACATATTGGTGAAAATGGTCAACAACTAGAATTGTTAATACTATTTAACAAGGATTCGTTGTGGTGCACATATTGCAAGAAACCATGTCATAGCAATGAAAAATGTTGGAAGCTTCATGAAAAGCCTAAGAATATGAATAAGGTAAGGTCAAAAAAGTGGATAGCAAAATGGCAAAGTTCATATAGTGAACTTGCATTTAGGCAATGAGAATTAACCTCAAACATTTTGACTTCAATATGAAGAGATTGAGAGATTGAGAAATTGAAAAGGCTGTTGGAAACATTACAAAAACCATTTACAATAGGCATTAGATCTTTAGCGTTTTTAGGTATTTTGTCTCAACCTTCTAAGGGTTTTTTTCCCATGTTTTAAATACTTCGGCTGGTGTTTCTTAAAATATTTGTATTGTTGACTTAGAAGCTACCAATCACATAATCCACTTCTCATAGAAATTCATCTCATACACCCTATGTCCTAGTAGCAAGAAAACCATAGCTGATGGATCAGTCACAACTGTGGCTAATCAAGGAGATGTTCTTGTGAATGAAAGCCTTGTATTTAGGAATGTCCTCCATGTACCAAAGTTATGTACCAACCTTGTGTCAATAAAAAAACTTAATACCAACCTTGCTTAAAAAAAATTTCAAAACAATATTGGGGGGAAGTAGTTCTATGTGCTACTCACCTAATAAATAGATTACCTATTGAGGTCCTTGACATCAAAAGCCTTATGTAAGCTCTCACATAACTTTTTCCAAATTTTGATCCTTTTTACAATTTTGTTCCAAAAATTTATCCCTTTGTCCATGTGTATCGTTAAAACAAAAGTAAACTTGACCCCTGAGCTGTCAAGTGTATTTTATTAGCTATTCCTCCACCACAAAGAGTTATAGATGTTATCACCCCTAAACAAAAAACGTTTACGTGTTTGTTGATGTAACTTTTCTTGAACAAGACTAGTATTTTCACAATCTTCATCTTCAGGGGGAGGATCTTTTATGGAAGATAAGGAAAAATATCTATTTCTTCTTGATTTCCCAACTCCTGATCACAACAAAACCACTCTCGTTAACTGAACTTATAAGCAAAACTCTATAAACCAAATTTACAGCCTGAATTATTAACAAAAATGAAGACTCACCATAAGAAGCAAGGTCAAAGCTCTAATTGTCCACTTAAAAAAGTGTCAATCTCTATCACATGCCAACTCAATCATCTAATTCTGCTCTTGGTAATGACAAGGTACTTTCTCCACCTATTATTGAAAATTTCATTGAAAAATCTAAATCAGAGGACTTAAATATTCCCAATGCTTTGCAAAAAAGAACTAGAACCTATATTAAACACCTTATGCATTCTTTTATATCATATAAATGTTAGAGTAAGCCCTACAAGCTAATCAAATTTGCTTGTAAAACACTAGGTATTAGTTAGTTTATGTAATATACATTATATTTGTTTAATATAATTTGAGGTATTTCTTTATTCATAAGATTAACCCGTAAATAGTTATTTAAATTTTATGCAGATAAAGCCCATGAAGCACATTAGCTTTTCAAGGGAATGGTAAAGAGTTATAAGTATAATATTCCTATGCACCAAAGTCGTGTTTCTAAAAATGTTTCTGATCATAGTATTATCAAGATAGGGCATTAACAATATATAAAAACTAGCATGTGTAAGTTTTTATGCATAGGATATGTGCGACTAATCTCATAATTGGAAGTATATACATACTTGGTGACATCATATGGGTGTTTATTATGGTAACAAGTTCATTGAACATAACCCGTTATAAAAGTTCCATTTGATTTTTTAACTTAAATATATATGGAAATACTAATCAATAGTGTAAGTGATCCTTAAACTAGTGACACGAGGTCACCTTATATGTGAATTATCATACTTAGATATCATCACAAATGGGTTCATAATAGATGATTGCCAAATAAGGGTAGTTTTGGGTATGCTATGAAGATACTGAAGGTGAATGAGTGGTCTAGAGAGGATTCATCATCACCCCAAGTGGTTTAAGGGGGCATATCCTAATTGTTCCTGACCTATGTTAACTCAAAGACCTTGGCCAAGGCAATGCAATTATAGAGTTAACCTATAAGGTTGCATACTAATATGGAATAGGTCAAAAGTAGACACTCCACTAAACTTTTGCCCATTTTGGGATATATGATGAACAGATTGAATTACACTAAGATACTGTACACTGAAGGGCTTATCAAAACCAATTTGACTTTTTTTACATATCGAGTGGCCATGATGCATTGCTAGATGTCGCTCTTGGTTTACAAATATAAATTATTCTTAATAAAGTAAATTTATATATCTTGCCACTATGATTGAAGCCTAATGGCTCACACACATAAGGGTAACTTTATGAAATTAAAATGAGACAAGGACTAAATTGCCTAAAAAGTAAAAGTTACTCAAGAACTTTTTGAACAGTTCAAAAATGAGGGGCTAAAATGCCAATATGTAAAAACTTAACCTTGGGTATTTACACTACTTTGTACCATCCCTAACACACAAAAAAAGAAAACCTCAAGGCACCTATTCACATTCCCTAAGGTGATTTACGACAACTTTGGTTTTCTTGCACCATTCTCTTTCGACTTTCTGTAAGAAATTGTTTCCTCTCTAATTTTCATGATTTTGGCACATAAAGAGATTGCTTAGGGAAGGTTTTTGAAACTTAATTTCTTAGCATGGATATAGGCATAGAGGAGCCCCTTTTTTACGAAGGATTTCTGAGTCACTTATGTGGATCATCATTGGATGTTGGATGTATGGATGGCGTTGGTTTACGACATCTGAGCTCAATGTACAAGATTAAAGCAGAGTCTATTTTAATCTAAGAAAATGGACCTTTCTGGATTAAATTGTGAAATTAGATTTTTTTTTTTTTGCTATGGGTAGATCAATCAAGTGCTTATAAGTTGGTCCATTAATGTTATTCAGTATATTCGGTTGTATTATTATGAGTTTTTTGTTCTAATAAAATTTGTATCCTTTAATCGATTCACCAAATTAGAACAGTAGACATTAGATGCCTAGTATAGATCCTTCAAAAAAAACCTATCCCAAAATCAGAAAGCCTTTTTTTCTAGTCTAAACATAATTCTAATCCTAAAAACATTATCTGAGATATTAAAAAAAGGTGAATGAGATAACTGCTATGAAAAGTGAGATGGAAGCACTTGAAAAGAATAAAACTTGTGATTGAGTAAGACTGCGGAAGGGGAAGAAAGCAATTGGATGCAAATAGGTATTTACAGTTAAATATAATTCAGATGGTACTTTAGAGAAATACAAGGCAAGGTTAGTTACCAAAGGATATACTCAAACTTATGCCATAGATTACTTAGAGACATTTGCTCTTATAGCTAAAATGAACAATGTAAGGATTTTATTATCCATGGCTATGAATTGTGGTTAGAGATTACATAAACTTGATGTGAGGAATGACTTTTTACATGAGGATCTAGAAAAAGAGATTTGCATGGAGATTTCACCTGGATTTACCCTAAATATAAAAAAATGAGTTGTATGTAAACTAAAAAAGGCTTTGTATAGACTAAAGCCATCTTTAAGAGCTTGGTTTTGAAAATTTACCAAAATTATGGTGGGAATAGGATACTTGCAAAGCTAGAGTTGCCATGCACTATTTGTGAAGCATTCAGCATTACGGGGAGCGATGGGATTATTAGTCTACATGGATAACATTACACTAACAATTGATGACCTAGAAGGAATAAAAAGGTTGAAGTCTTAAAAAAGCAATTGGTGAAGGAGTTTGAGATTAAAGAGCTTGGCAAACTGTAATACTTTCTTAGAATTGAAGTAGTTCATTCCCAATAAGGAATTTTCATATCATAGCAAAAGTTTGTGTTGGATTTACTAACTAAAAGTAGCAAATTGGGTTGCAAATAAACCTATAAAGTCCAATCATAGACTCTATGATGCTTTAAAGAATGCAATAGTGGATAAAGGATTGTATCAAAGACTTGTGGGAAGTTGATTTTTTTTATCCTATATCAGACCAGACATTGCTTATGCTATAAGTGTTGTGAATCAGTTTATGCTCAATCCCCTAAAATTACACCTCAAAACAATGAATAAGATAATGTAATATCTAAAAGGTATGGCAAGAAGAGGAATTTTTCTCAAGTAAGGAGAGACTGAATATTAAAGCCTATACGAATATTGATTATGCAAGTTCATTGTTGATAAGAGATCTAGCTACTATATATACCTTGGTGGCAATCTTATCACTTGTAAAAGTAAAAACTAGAATATAGTTGCAAGATCTAGTTTAGAAGTTGAGTTTAGGGCAATGACTTTGTAAACTACTATGGCTGAAAATAATATTGGAAGACTTGAAAGCTAGGTGAGAAAGTCTAATGAAGCTTTATTGTGACAATAAATCAGCCATCAACGTTGCACACATTTTGGTGCCATATGACCGCACAAAATACATTGAGGTGGATTAGAACTTTATTAAGGAGAAGCTAGACAGTGGCCTAATTTGTATACCTTTTGTATCTTCTAGAGATCAACTTGCTATGTGGTCACTAAAGGATTGTCTAATGCTAACTTTTTAGGAAATGATAAGCAAGCTAAAAATGGATGATATCCATTCACTAACTTGATGGGGAGTGTTGGACAATCCCTAGAAATCAAGGATTTAATTCCTTAGAAATCAAGCATTTAATTCCTTAATTTTTATATAAAATATGGACCATAATTTACTGCTTTTTAGGATAAAATTGTGGGCTGTAATTTACTAATTTTTGGGGTAGATTTGTAAGAATAACTTGTTTAGTTTTATTTATGTATACTACAAATTTATATTCTTTTCAGATTGCAATACAAGCAAAAAACATTCAGCCTTTTAGCCTTTTTGTCATATTTAAACAAAATAAATCACATTTATTAGATTACACATGGCAGTTTTTCAAAACTGTCTATATGTGGTATTTGTCGATGCTACCCGTTTATATTGCTCACTTCCATTAGCTTGATATTTAGATTTGTAGTATAGAAAAGTAGAGATCGTATCCCACAAGGACCTTTAGAAGTTCAAAACTAATTTTGATAATTAAAAAAAATTGTGATGGTAGAATCTAATTAATAAAAGTATATAGGGATTTAATTTAAAATAAAATAAAATAAACCTTAAAAATAATTTAATAAAAATCAATAATGAAAAGACTTTGTTAGTAAATTGATATTGCTTACTAGTGTATTATCATCAATCATTGAAAACTCTTATTCATATTTTTTAAACAAATAAATCAATCATAGAATCAAATATATATTGACTTCCTTACTTTCCCTTACTTCCTAATTAACTAAGTTAAGTAGTATGATTAACCCTTATTATTTAACTACCTAAAAGAAGCTTTAGAATATAATTAAAAGATAGCTTTAAAAACTAAGAAAGTTTAACTGATTCAAAATAATAAAATCAAAAGCTGATTTTATTTAAGAAAGACTTGTATTTTTCATAACTTTTAAAACGAAAACTTGAACATCCTCATTAAAGTTATTTTGCTACTTACGTAAAACTAATCAAACTATTACGTATTTGATTAATTAAACTAGCTCTAGATTAAATATGAGAAAATTAGTAGTCTGCATCTTAGAAGTTAAAATCATATAACTAAGACATTTAAATAGAAAAACACAAGATATTTGTAAAAAAAAAATACTTTGAAAATAACGTTATTTATTTCTCATGATGAATAATACAAAAGCTTACAAATCTTTTTATTACTAAATAAAAAAGCTTAGAAAGGCATAGTTTAGAAAACAATGAAGAAAATAGAGAGGAAGAATAAGAATGAGATGATCAAAATTGTTTAACCCCTCTCTATTTATAAGGAAAGAATTCAACTAAAGCTAGAGATAAAGATAATTACACTAATTTATCAAAATAAAAGTAAAAAATCAATCTCTAATCTTTATCTTGATCCCTTGAGAGGTTATGTGCAATCTTCTTTTTGAATGTATTTATAAAGTTGGATTTGTGGGTTGATTTTCTTCATTTATTCAAGAGATAAATATAATCTTCAAAGTTAATTACTTCAACTTTCAAACTCTTAACCCAAGTAGAACTTTATCTTCCAACTTATTGTAGTATGATCAAAGTTCTTCAAGATCAACTCATTAGAATTTAAAATCCATAGAAATTCTCTAACTTAGCCAAGTTCTGCTTCTTTTGTATTTTTCATCCAATTAAATCCTGCAAAATAAAATGGAAAAACAAATGCTTATGATAATAATAAAAAATAACTAGAAAAGATTAAAATAAAAAAATAATTTATATAAAATTAAACACTTATCAATATGTCAATATTATAGGCTATCCACATTAGATGATTACCTTTTCTATTGAAGGTTTTGACTTTTATATATAAGAGAATCTTTTAAAATTGACCAAAATATTCATCGTTGTTCATTATAGTACTAATTTTTGCATTTAAAATATTTTTTTTATTATTAATAGGATTTGTCACATTTATAGACAAGAATTTTAATTCTACTAAAAAAAACATTGGTTAAATGAATTTATTAGATAATAAGTAAAAAGAGTTAACATTTAAATTGAATGACTTCATATTCGAAGCCATAATTTTTCATTAACATGAAAAAGCTAAACATGAAAAATGTAAAAAGTAAAAGATATATTAATCTAATTGTAAATTTTAATATAGATTTTAATTAGCTACATAATAAGTAACTCTATATTTAACATATATAATTTTGTAAATAAGTTTTTTTTATAATATATATATTCTATGTTATATTATAAGTAGTAATAAAATTTATTCACTGCTTTTTATAATTTTGTATTCTAAATATTAATAAAATTTATTATTTAAAATTTTAATACCATAATAATTTGTTTTAGAAAAAAATTACAAGAATATTTTTAGATAATAATTTTAATAATTAATTATAAGTAAAACTCTTAAATAATTAAATTTTATCAAAAAATAATTGTAAAGTTAGGGTTCACTAAGTAACTAAATCTTATGTCATCATAATATTATGATAACTTTTGATTTTAATTTATTTATCGCGAAAGTTATGGAAAAGGTTTAAGATCTCTTATATTTTTGAGAATTTATAGTTGCTTGCAGTTTTTTTTTTGTTGGCAGATTAATAATTTTTCACTTACTTAAATCAGAGTCTTGATCTAATTACTTAAAATGATTTTGTGATTTTTTTAAGGTATTATAATAAATTTTTAACTTATATTCTTGCATTATTTCTTTTTAATTGTTATATGTTATTTTATGCAAATAAATGTAACTATTTTTATTTAACATATTTCAATGTACCATAGTTTATATTATAATGTGGATGCACTTTTTAATAAAAAGTTATTGAACATTTGCGCTATTTCTTTCATTTTTAAAGTATTTATTATCTTGTCTGATTTATTTGTAATCATACTATAGTTTTAATCCACTTCTATCGAAGAGTTCATTAATTTTGTGAAAAATTGAAATGGTCAAACTTAATTAGAGTTGTTCAGGGTAAAGCTCTAGCCTAAAAAAATTTTGAAATCCTTGCCTAAGCCCATTTTTAGCTCAGTATGACTTACTTATTTAAACTCAAATTATTATTTATCTGATTAAAAATTATTTTTATATTAATATTTATATATTTTATAAATAAATTTAAATAAAAATATATTATTTTAATATAAAATAATGTTTTGGGTTGGATGAGCTGACCTGAAGTATAAAATATCAAACCGAAACTTAAACCTGATTAGTCTGGACTAAATGAACTGTCCAACCAAAAACATGTATAAACTTAATACGATTGAATATAATTTTTACTTTTTATCCTTTTAAAATGATGTTAAATTTTAAATTAAAACTTTATACGTCAGATATAAATTAAAAAATTTTAAAATAATACATAATACATATGATATAATGATTAGTTTGTGTAAAATTCATGTGTCCCTGTTCCAAATTAAATGCGTTTTGGACAAGTGGCTTACAATTGAAGCGCCTAGAAGTGCCTAACCTCCCAATTGAAGAAAAAAGAAAATAATGAACATTTATAAACTTCTAAAAAAAAAATCTTTGAGCCACCATTCATTCTTTCTATAAATAATAAAGATTAAAACTACATCAAAGAAAAGGGAAAATCAAATTGAAATAAGTGACGATTGATGTTAATATTAAAGAAAAATATATAATAAAATTTAATATAATAAAAAATATTTATTTAATTTTTTAATTCTTTTATAAAAACTATATACCAAAAGCCAACTCTAATTTTTAAAACATTGCTTTATAACTAAACTAATTAAAAGCCCCACAACCCCAAAAACACGAAGCATTTACGTAAGGCCACCTGGCGAACAAAGCGTAGTTCTAGATATAATTCTCTTTACTACTTTTTCTATAATAATGTCCTTTAAACTATAATTATTTCCTCCCTTTACCACTTATGGATTGCAGGCACTCGTGCCATGAGAAAAGCAAAACAAAATGAAAAAAAAAAAAAGAAAAAGGAAAAAGAAACATGATTTCATGCCTATCTCAAACTTGAACTTCAACAGACAATGAATACATAGTTGCCCCCACAGAAACAGTCTAAAGTTGGGATGTGGGGTGGGGGGTGATGAGCATTCCATTCCCTTTTTGTACCCCCTATTTTCCCCTCACTAATGAGTGCCAAGGGCAAAAGCAAAATAAAACAATTTTGAATGGAGGGAACTGCTATATGAAAACATAATTGCACTTGCCTTTTTTGTCAAATTGGGTGGTAAATTATTTTAAAATTTAAATTGGCACAGAGATGTTTAATTTAGATTAGTCTCTGGGTCGAGCTAGGTCAAGTTGTGACTTAAAAGTTTTAAAATAATTTTTACTTATACTTATGTTTGATTGATTTAAAAGCTCTTTCAATATTCATTATATTATTAAAATATTATTTTATATTACTATGTATTTTTATAATTAAAATTAAATAAAAATATTTATTATTATTAAAATAATAATTAAAGTCATTTTATAAAAATCTTGTCCAAAGCCTAACTCGTATTCCTTATACAAGTCCAGTTCAATTATTATTATTATTATTATTATTTTGATATGCTCTTTTACAAGTTAACGGATAAATAATTAACGAATTTGTACATAAATCAAAGTATAAAGAAAACTATAAGTTAAAAAATAATTGTAGCAGCGTTGGACAATCCAATGAGTAATGATACATAAGATAAATAAATATTAAATAAAAAAAAATTATTAAAATTCGAACTTTTTGGATGACCAAAAACTTAAATCAATATATAAAATCCAACTATTATATTTAATTTTCAATACCTTCATATTATCCAGCCATCTATCCCATCATTTTACAGCCTATTCGTATTCCACTCTCTTCCAAGTAAAGCAAAACTATACTAATACATCATATGTCTTTTATATATATATATATATATATGTATGTATATATATTTATAGATGAAGCTGTTTCTTCACTATTTTTGTTTGGTTGATCAAATAGAAATAATAAACAAAGCAGGGTTTTCATGTCTCAGGGTACACATGATCAAATTAGTAGGAAGCAAATATAAATAAGCTTGTTCGTGTCGCGGCTGTTACTCCTGGCGGCGTCGGCGCAGAGCAGGTGCACTGCTTTAGTGTGCTCTTGCTATATACCATCGAGGAATTTGGGTAC
>JBBYHM010000027.1:15615472-15626422 GCA_038381775.1 Adansonia rubrostipa | reverse complement strand
TCAAATTATTATTTACTTGCCAATGAAACTTTTTCTTAATGGCAAAAAGGAAGCTTTGAAATCGTTAAGTCTTCAAATTCACGTTTCACTAAATGTGAGTTTTGTCCAATTAAAAAGCAATTAATTTATTGGTTGTTAGTTTGATTTTGCTTATTGTTTCTCTTCTTGATATATTCCAAAAGTTATATAATTATGATGGTATTTTCTTCTAATTCAGGTAATTTTATTTTAAAAAAATTGTTTACACTTGTATTTAAACGCATCGTTTTTCATCTTAACTCATAAAAAAAAAAAAAACTCATGGATGATCATAAAAAAAAATGAAATAATATCCCACTGTCATTATATTAATTTTTTTAATGAATTAAATTAGATAATATATTTTATAAACTTAAAGCTTTTATATTTTACATAAAAATTGTTTTTATTCAATAATACAATGTAAATGAAAAGAAAAATCATGTGATGATTTTTTAAATTTATTATTATTATCTTCGTTCATTCTTACGTTTAAATGTTAAAATATAAAGTAATAATCATAATATTATTAATTTTATTTTTGTTTTGCGTTTTTATATAAATAATTTGTTATTTATGTATATAATTTGAAAAAAAAATTATATATTTGCTAAAGAAAATTATATGAAAAAATTATGTAGGAATGAAATTTATCAAATTAATTAGGAAAGTGTAAACTAAAAATAATAATTTCAATTTAATTTACAACTATTAGAATTCACAGTATTATTCAATTTAATTAATATTTCTATAAATAATTAAGCTAATGGTTTTCGAGGTTGGCCTGATAAATAAGCAAGACCCAGTATTTTTTTAATAGTCGATGATCAACAATTGAGCCCGGATATTTGGGCTCCGACACATAGTCCGACCCGAACCGGGTTATCCAAATTGCCCAGAACCTGAAGATTGAGGAGGTAAACAAAAACAAGTTGTAGAGGCAAAGAGAGTCTTGAGAAGCGTTGATAGCATCGCCTTCTTAGGGATTTGAAGGATCCACTGGAATTATCGTCGATTTTTTCCGATTCCAATCACCGCAAAAGCGTAGGAACAAAATCTGGTAACGAATTTTTGTAATATTTTTATTTTTATTTTTGTATTTTTAAATGTCAAAATTCCTTGATTTGACTTTTATTTTTGCCTTTTCTGATCGTCTATTATTTTATTTTATTTCTTGAATATGTGAATTTAAAAAAAAAAAATCACTCTCAATACTGTAAAAAGTTGTTTTTATTTAGTTTAAATTTTTGGTATAATTATTTTGTCAATGTCTATGCCGATAAGGATATAGATTTCTTTTTGTTTTATTAATATCAGCTAATTCAGAGAAATTGATATTTAATATTTATTAGAATTAGAAGTTTATGGTGATTTAACTTATATTTTAGTGGGTTTATTATATGTGTATATATACATATATATATATATATATATTTCATAATCAATCGACTAATAGTTATTGCCTGGATATAATAATTGAGAAAGGTTTGCTTCCTAGGATTTTTGCATCATGGTTAGAATAAATTTATGGGTACAAATATAAAAATTCTCTATTTTTATTGTTAATTTATGCATTGTGATCTTTCCTAGCACGTTTGATTTTCCTTTTTCCTAATCTTTTTTTTTTTTTTTTAATTTTGTATTCATTGTATAATAGACTGGTTCTTTGATTCCATCTTTTCTTGGAATGTGGATGTTTAGTTTGTTCAAAGTTTATGTATTAAATAGGACCCAATTTATGTAATTTGAAGTTACTGAATGAGTTTTGCTTCTATAAGTTAAAAAAATATCTTTGTGAAACTTTACTTTTGCTTGTCGTATATTCTCGTTGCATTCAGTGTTGTCAAGGGTACAAGGCACATTCTAGGCTCTAGAGCCCTTATATTGCCTCAAGCGCAAGGTGCAAAAAAAGCGCTCGCCCGAGTGAAGTAAGGCGCAATATATATGTGCTTGTGTTTTTGCATTTATGAATAATAATAATAATAAGACACATAATTATGAGAATAAACTCTAAAGAGTGGTCCAAGTTATCAACAAAATTGCAATTTTTTTTTTGTTACCCAATATTCATGATTTCCTTAAAGTCTCATGTCTGTTCTTGAATACTCGAATATTGAAAAGTAGAGAGTTTGATGCTATTCCTTTCTTACTAGTGAAGGTACATCTAATTAAAAAAGTTCAAATTAGAGAGAACTTTAATTAGGCGGGTTTTTTTTATGCCATCGCCTTACAACAAAGCGAGCCTAGGCGCACCAGGCGTGTGCCTGATCAAATGCATATCGCCCGAAAGATTGTGAGGCGCTTTTGTTGTCAAACGCTAAGGCGCAAGGTGCAGGCATGCATAGGAGCATGCCTTGACAACACTGGTTGCATTATTCATCAGCGGAGTGATTTTGATTTTTGTCCTGTCTCCATCACTTTTTATGTTGCTAATGGACTAACTAACATTTTGAAAAGGTCTTAAAGAGTAATGTAGGAAAGTAAGGTGTTAATTTTATTTGGCGGATTACATTACTCGAAAATTATCATCATGAAAAGTGACCTTTCTAGTCTTGGCATTTTAGTTTGGAGTATGATGTTGCTAAACTGCCTTTGGACTAGAGAATTTTTATATGCAAATATGTATCTTTGTGATTGAAGCTTCATGTGAAGGCCTGACTTCCACATTTTATGTAATATAGAAAATGGAGGACATGGACATTGATTCAGTAGTGGACATACCCGACACTCCTGATAGGTTATCTTCATGGCATGTGAATGGAGGGGATTTTGTTGACAAAGAAAGCAATTCAGTAGCCGGTCACGTGGGAGGTTCTAGTACTAAAGGTGAAGGATCTTTGGATAGGCTAAGGGGCAGAGGTAGGTTGGTTCCGACAAATGGGCTCAACAGAAAACATTATATGGACCCTCTAAAACTTTCAGGCAGTGTTCATGAAATTGAGCATCGGAAAAACACCATTGTCTTATCCCCAACGGAGAATGCTGGAGAAAATGCTCCTTTATTTAGGAAAACAGCAACAGAGAGAAGCAGGAATTCCAGTAGAGAGCAATACATGGATAAAGGAAAAGCTCCTTGTTCTAAGTTGCCTTCTAAATTATCTGGATTTGGGGAAGACCATGCCATTCTAGATTTAACTGAACAGAACATTCACAACCAAATACATGAAATGGCATGTCTACAAGATGGATCAAGAAACCACTTAGCTGAAGGAAGAAAAGAAGGTGAGGTACGAAGAAATGGTGGTTCTTATTTATTTAACTCTTCAGTCTATTCTGAAACATCCAGAAATAACTTCAAGGGAAAGGAAAAAATAGATGACGTTGAATTCAAAAGTGTAGGTTCAGTTATGGATCATGGAAAAGGGGTGGGTCTTTCTCATGGTTCCCCACTTAGGATGGAAAGACAATTGACTGCATCTCACCATTCTGTTGTCTCACCAAGAGCAGTTGGAAGAAAAAGATTGGTTCGAAATGGCTGCATCTCCCCCCAGAATATAGCCATCAGGGCTAAACAATTAAATGAACAATTCCAAAGCAGCTTCAGAGATGAACAAAATTTTGAGAATGTGGTTACCAACAGTCCTTGTATGATTAGTGAGATAGTTGCTGAAGAGAATAATTATGGTAAAGGAAAAAGAGTTGTCCATCCTCACACATCTAAGGAGCATGATATCAATTTTATTAATTTATCTGGCAGGTAAATATTTAGTGTCTCTCTAGCTAGATTTCTTTTCGTATTGTCTATTGGATGTTTTCTTCCTATTGTGTATTGCTTTCATTTCTTGTGCTAAAATTTTTGCCAGAAGCTTTGAATAGCATGTGATAAAAGGACAATGTAGCATTTTTTAAAATTAAGAACGTATACTATTGATTTCAAGATAATCTTGGTGGATTAATATTTGTCTATCCTTAATTCTAGCTAGAAGGGTCCTTATGACTAAAATATGTGGTTTTCCTGCCGCAGTCCTAAGGGTAATAATGGAGAAGCTAGTAGCATTAGTGATCCGAATAGAGATGCATGCTTTGAAGAAAAAGGTGGTTGGAGAAGCACTCACAACCGTTCAAAGAATATAGATCATGCAGCTGAACACCATTTAAGCAGACTTAATAATGTTGGATGTCAAGTGATTCGAAATGAAAATAGAGTTGTGAAAAGAAATAATGCTAGTGGAGAAAGCGACAGGATTCTATGTGATTCTCCAGAAAATCGTGATGCAACTGAAACTGTTCCTGTGATCGCAAAATTCAACCAAATAAGTGAACCTTCTCATGCAAAAAAAGTGCTGCTTAAAAGGCATATGAAACATGTATTAACCTCAAGAACTAATGGTGAAAGCTCAAGGGTCACTTCCAATGACTCAGACGTCGTGTTTCTTGGTTCATCTAGGGAATCATCTAGTTCAAGGTCATCTAGAATTCATATTGGGGAACAGCTGGATGTCTTGGATCATGACAAGCCCTCTGAAATGAGAGGGAAAAATGCCAATTATATGGACTCTGTGGATGATGAGGATGCAGAGGCTAAGGCAAGGCAAGTTGAAGCAGATGAAATGTTGGCCCGTGAACTACAAGAACAGTTATATCATGAGGTCCCAATGTTTGGCGATGGCGAGGTTGATTCTGTTGTTACGCTTTTCTACCTTCATTAATGGTGACTTAGTTATTTAAATCTGTTAGCTTTAAATGTTTATGAACCTTTTAACAGATTGATGAAAACATTGCATGGGCACTTCACCAGGAGGAAGATGCACTTCGTCCTACTTCTATTCGCACTCTCCATGAGCCAGATCATGTTAGTAAGCTTGAATTCTTTCTTCTTCTTTTTTAATTTTTTCATTATATATATATATGAGTTGATGATAACCTGAGATCCTACATTCAGTGCATGAAATTGACCGTGCATCATAAAATCCTTTACGGTTGAAGGTTTAAGATAGCTGCTAGGTTTGTGTTAGACTAGTTGAAACATGCCATAGAATAAGCATAAGCCTGTGCTGTCAAAACTATAAAGGGTTCTTTATCATTTTAATTTTTTAATGATTTGCTTCTCATTTTTTATATGATTTTTATGAATCTATAAAAAAATGCTTATCAATTGAATGAATAAATGAATGAAAAAAAAATATGATTTTTGGAGATCACAGTTTCAGCACCAACCCAACGATTTCAAAAGATTTTTGAAATTTGTATAGCTTTGTATTAATCATTAGGATTTTGCGTTTCAAGGATTTATCAAACCATTGGGTTGTACATATTACGTTATATAAAAAGTGTTTCAATTCCTGTCGTAATTGTACCATACTTCAAAAAGGTATTTCCAATTTCGAATTCTAAAAATATATCTTGATTCATCTTCTTATACAAACATAGCTTTTTTTTAGATCACTTAAAATTGAACATTATTTTTATATCCTTTAAAATGGTTTTTCCCAATTGGGTTGATAGCAAGGGAAGGATATATAGTAATTCAGAGAAATAATGAATCATAAAGTTACACAAAAAAAAAAAAAAATGTAAAAGAGACTTCTATTTAGTGATGTTGTCCCTAGATCCCAGCATGGCAAATGATCAGGGTTATACATAAACCTGGGTGTCAGTAAAGGTTTTTTAGTTCATAATTATTTAAGTTTTTGCATGTTTGATTGTGATAATTATTAAATGGTAAATGAGCTAAACTTGATTTAAACTTGTTTGATTGAGCTTGTGAACACATGTATTATACTTATTTTGAAACTCTAGTGCCAGCTAGCATAGGTGGTGAAGTTGGTTGTACCAAGGACCCGGATTCCTTTTAGTCTTAGCACATCTCAGAAAAATACCAAATTTTTTTTGTAAAAGGGGTTCTTAATGAGATAACACTACTTTGAAGGAATTGATAAGGCAAGCATTAGAGGAGATACACCTCTCTATAACTTGGCCATTCAACTGATCAATTATTGTAAAATTATTGACAGTGACCAAAATTTTTCGGCTGCGTGTGTCTGCCTGATGAACGCCTGCTTTTATTTGCTTTGCACTTGTTCCATTTACTGCCTTCACTTTATCTGTAATTTGTGGCTTTGTCCTCAAATAAATAATTTAATCTTGATATGTGGCATATATTATTGTTTGCATGTTAAGACTCAAGTGCTTGGTGGCATCATTAAAATGTTTTTTTTTTCCATATTGATAATTAATCTTGTTATCTTATCTATTCTAGTAACAACTCATCAATCTTGTGTATGCCTATCATTTTGGTTCGTTCCTAAGTGGCTGTTTGTCCCTTGTTTTCATGTTCAATATAAAAAAGTTAATGTTTCCTTGATCATTGCTAACAGGATGCTCTTGTTCTCATTCCTCTCTATCTGTTTCCATTTTTGTTTTTTTATTTTTTATTTTTTCCAATTGAGAGGCTCTATTTCTTTTCTGATTAAATATCGAAAGTTATTTTCTGATCTCATAAGTGATGTTAATGCTGTGTATCTTGTTGATGTAATTTCAAGAAGTTTTGAACTTTCGTTGAAACCAATATCCCTTTCTTCTGTATTGCATTCAATGGCTGCCCTATTTGATGCTAAATAATTTTTATTTTTAAACAATATGAAAGAGATTGCATAAAATGTTAGGAACCTACCATTGCTGAAACGGTATTTAGATGCTTTAACGGCTATGGTTGTTACTATAAAAGGTAGAGAACTAGCTTTATGAATACTCTCTTTTTGTTGCTGAGGAGTCAAATTACCTAAACTTTATTATGCTGTTTGATTGGGGCAAATCCCTGCTAGCTGAAAAGAAGGGATACCATTTATGCTTTTTGAATTGAGTGGAAATACATTTTTTTGTAGGATTTATATTTGTATTATACCTAGTATCATGTTATATGCTATTAGTCAACCAAGGTTTTTCTTTTGCCTAGTATAGAAGAAATGTATTGCTTGGTCCTTTTTGGATCATTTTTGTTTTATGTACTTTAGATTGTATTCATTTTCTCTTCAACTATATGAAGTTGATACTTTTCTTTTTGGATTTTGTATAAGTTCCTCCCTTTAATATCATTCTTTGCCTCTTACGCAGAGAGGCTTAACAAGGCAGTTTCGTATTCAGCCTTCATTGCAGAATTTTCAGAATTCTTTGAATAGGAGAGGAGTGCAGGCTCGTTTCCCTACTTCTGCTAGAGTTTCGCGGTTGAGGAGTCGAGTTTTGAATCAACCTCGAGCGGCACCATCTAGGACAAGGAATTTTCAGTTTCCTTTGGATATGGATTTAGATATGGTAAAAGTTTCCCCTTTTTTGTCCTATCCTGTATTTCTTTACTTTTGACAATAACTGATTTATGGCTTTCTTATACAGAGACTTGATATATTGGAAGCCATGGAAGCTGCACTTGGAGATGCTGATGATGTAGTAATGGCTGGTGACATCTTCCATGTTCGTGATTTTAACGAGTAAGATTTTTCTATTATAGTTCTATTAAAATTGGATATGTGTTGACCATATTAAATGATCATATCATACATTTGGTAGAAAATTTTTTTAGAGGTTGCAATGGTGCCATGGTTTGTTGAAATGGTAACTGCTTGATCCGCATAACTCAAATTCAGTCTTGAGGGTTGCCACTTAATCCATATTTGGCTCCAGCTTTGGTAAGACCAGCTGTGGGAAATGACACAATCTGGACAGTATAAATTTTTGTTAGACATACATGCAATTTTAATTGTATTTGATATTGTTTCCTTATGATTTCCTACAAGATGGAAAATACACAGCTTTTCTATTGAATTGGTGTAAATAGGTTAATTAGAGCCCATTTCATGTTTGCATACAAAGTAGTTGGATGCCATCCTGTTTTGGTTGAATATATCTAATTGCAAGTTGGAAATAATTGCTCGCTTAGAGTGCTTCTCCGTTATAGGTTCCAACTTGGCCAAAAGAAAGATGATTGAGTTTAAAATCTTGCAACTATATAGAGGTTGGAAACACCAGTTACGCTGATAACGAACAAGTATTCTATGATTCTAGGTTGATGTATCTAAAGTTGTGGTAACTAGCAAACCTAGAATACCTTACAACTAGGGACGTAATAGTATCCAAAATAGCTCACAAACTTCTCTACAAGTTGATTTTAACATGCTCTTTTCAATCGGTTTTGTTAGCACTTCAATATCGGTTGGTTCAGACGTTTTACCCAAGCTTCATTCTGCTCATGCATTGACCAACCAATTTCAGGTCAACTAGAATTTGCCTATTGCAGTTTGGTTGAACAAAAATTAAGACGTAGTTTTGTAGAATAGCATTGTCATTTTGTGTTGGTAGGAGTTTCCAGGGTTGGTAGAAAATAACCAATGATCTTTTTATAGCTTTTATTTTCAATAATTCATCTTTATCTTCTGTAATTCGTCGTTTATTCTGTTTTATCATATTTGTGTCGATTAATGTTCCAACTTCCTATCTTCTCTTGATTTACAACTGTTACCCCCAGTTCTTATATCTTCTCTCCTTTTCATTTTCTTGCAGAAACGATTATGAAATGCTGCTGGCCCTTGATGATAACAATCATCAGCATGGTGGTGCATCTGTTAATCAGATTAACAGTTTGCCTCTGTCCAAAGTACAGGTATATATGTGGGCCATGTGAGAAAACACCACATAGAAAGTTTTTTATTGTTACTTTCCTCATGTGCTATGTCACTCGGGCTTAGGTGTGAGTGTCGGATACGGGTATGTGTCCAACATGGATATATTCAATTCTTCTAAGTTTTTTCACGTATTTGGAGGATCTTTAAAGGGTCATATCCTATAACCATCTTTGAATATGTGTCGGATATGGGTGTCTTGAACGTGGGTGTTGGACATGGGCACTCAAAGAAAAATAGAGAGTCCAAGCAACATAACTCATCTGTGTGCATGCAAATATACTGCCCATTGCATATGTATCACTCTCCGGATCTAATTGCTAATTTTTGTTATTAATTCAGACCGACAATTTTGATGAAGCTTGTGCGATATGTCTCGAAATGCCTGCTATTGGAGAAACCATTCGCCATCTTCCTTGTCTGCATAAATTTCACAAGGATGTAATGCCTTTCTATCTTGGCAATGCCACTTTATTTTCCCCTTTCTGGGATTGCTTTTGAGTTGCTTATCACAGGAAGTTCACAAGTTTTTAATTTTTTTTCTTCATTCGCTTGATGTGGCAGTGTATCGATCCATGGCTCAGCAGGAAAACGTCATGTCCAGTTTGCAAGTCATCTATAACTTGAACGCTAGTGTTCCAGCGCAATATGCATGACAGTAAACGGTCGTTAACCGAATATCAATTAGAGAACGGTACATTTCTTTCATACCGACTCCTTGAAAAATTTTGTTACCGAAACCTTTTGACTTCCAGTGTTACTTATTTTTCCCTCAACTTCATTTGAATCCTGAAGAAATTGCCTCTTTTTCCAGGGTCCAGCAAAAAGATACTTACTGGCATAATAATTCATAAAACTGTTGTCACCGAATTTGTCTTTGTTTGTTACGTTTTGCCTTGCCTGCAGATTTGACCTAAAACTGAACCAAACTCTAGTACGCAACGAGGGGAAGGGATCGGAAAGCTTGCTGAGCAAATAAGGGCTGGCCGAATGTGGAGATGACGTGGCTTTGAAATGTTAAAGGAGGATCATAATTTTCAGTGTAAGCTATGGGGAAGAAATTAGTGTCTAGAAAGTTAAGGGCATGCAATACTACTCGGCATAATAGAGAGGTTAGTCCTGTTATTTTGTTGAACGCCGCTATTTGTTTTGAATTTTTGTTAGAAAATGGTGAATTGCTCCCCTCTTTATTTTTATCCGTACTTCTTCCCCTATCAAAGCCATTATTGGTTCCTTTCAAAGGTTTATTGCAGGGTTAGTAATATTAGACATGATTAAATGAATATGATACGAAAAAAATTAAAACACAAAATGCATACGAATGTTTCAAAATCTATATAATATGAATTATTAAGTATCAAAATTGATATAAATATAAAATATCTTAAAGAAAATTATTATACGGTAAAATACATAAAATATTACAGGAATTGTCAAATTAAGCGTATTGACAACCATTTGCAATAATCATTTACGATGTTTTTCAAATTCTTTAAAAAAAAAAATCAGATTTCAGCAATAAAAATTCTTCTTTTACTTCTGAAATCTGAATTTTTGACAGAATAGTGAAAATACCTGTATATATATTATAGATACCATTTGTATATATAAATATATATGATATTTTTTTGAAGAAAAAAGGTTCTATAGTACAGACAAATCTCAGTTAAAAAAAACAAAGAATCTTCATTCGTAAAATGGAAAATGTCATGTTTGATCAGACTCGAGGAGTGGTAAAATTGGTTAGAACTCAAGAAATTGTTAAACCCGATTTTGAGGTGAAACTTTCTACTGGGATTATTTTTTTAACACATAAATCAATAGAATTTAACTAAAAAACTTGAAATAGAATAAAAGAATCTCAGTTAAGGGCACTTCAAACATAACGAAGTTAAAACAACATAGATTTGGAACTTGTAATTAATTCGAGAATTCAAATATTTAATGATTGGGATGATTCAAATGCAAAATATTTTTTGCCAAACAGTTTAAAATAATTTAAATCAGAAATAAATTAATTTGAACTTGTCCCACTAACATTTCTCGTTAAGAGGCAGTTTAGTATTATTGTTAAAAAAGGTTCTGTTTGAAAAAACCTTTCTAAGTTGAAAAGAGTGTGATAAAAAAGTCGATTGAGTTGGAAAAATTGAATAGAAAATACGATTTAAGATATTTTTTAAGGATAGTGAAAAATGATAGTGAATTGAAATGTAAAAAAATAAAAACATAAAATAATAAAATTTAGAAATTTATGGTATGTTTGAATACATAATAATAAAAGAAATAAAAGGCAAGAAAAAGAGAGGAATGCGGATGAAAG
>JBBYHM010000027.1:15560413-15572055 GCA_038381775.1 Adansonia rubrostipa | reverse complement strand
ATTAACAATATCTCAACAACTTTCAATTTTATGTTACATATGATTGTGTTCATAATAATTTTTATGTCAATATCATATTCAAACTATTACATAAATTTTTAATATGTTAATATTCATTTTATGTAAATTTTTATACGAATGTCTATTCATATTGTATTATAAAATTATATTTATATTATAATATATTAAGATGTAAAAAATTAAATATTTTCTTAAAAAATTATTTATAAAAAATTTTATATTAAAAATACTATTTAAAAATAATAAAAAATTAAAAATATTTTATATTAAATCTTGAATTACTATTTAAAAATAAAAATATTTTATATTAAATCCCAAACTACTATTTAAAAATAAGAAAAAAACATAATCATAACTAAATGTACATACAAGTGACATAATTAAATGCATGATGACCAAAATTGATATATTTAATTCTAATATATATGTTGATATATATTTCAATATATGAAGGTTTAATTCCTAAACTAAGGGAGTCGACCCCAAATATATATCATATACAAATTATATATATTAAAAATACTATTTAAAAATAATAAAATATTAAAAATATTTTATATTGAACCTAGAATTACAATTTAAAAATAAAAATAAAAATAAAAATATTTTATATTAAAACTCGAACTACTAAAAATAATAAAAATAAAAAATATAACTATAACTAAATGTTCAGGTGGCTATAACTAAATGTACAGGTGATCATAACTAAATGTACAGATGCTTATAATTGAATGTGTAGACGGCTATAATTGAATGTATAGATTACTAAAATTGATATATTTAATTCTAATATATGTGTTGATATAAGTTCCAATATATGGAGGGTAAGTTCCTATATAAAGAAAACCGACTCCAAGTATATATTATATATAAAATATATATATTAAAAATATTATTTAAAAATGATAAAAAATTAAAAATATTTTATATCAAATCTCAAATTACTATTTAAAATAAAAAATAAAAATATTTTATATTAAATCTTAAATTACTATTTGAAAATAATAAAAAAATAAAAAATATAACAATAACTAAATGCACAGATGACTATAACTGCATGTACAAGTGACCATAATTGAATGTATAGCTATTTGTAACTAAATATACAGATAACCAAAACTTATATATTTAATTCTAATATATATATTGATATAAGTTTCGATATAAAAAGGGTTGATTCCTATACTAGAGGAACCGATCTCAAATATAAATTATATATAAATTATATATATTAAAAATACTATTTAAAAATAATAAAAGATTAAAAATATTTTATATTGAATTTTGAATTACTATTTAAAAATTAAAATATTTTATAGTAAATCCTAAACTACTCTTTAAAAATCATAAAAATAAAAAGTATAATCATAACTGAATATATAGATGCCTAAAACTGAACGTACACGTAACCAAAACTAATATAATATGTGTGGAGTTCATTTCCTTGGCAAAGGAATCGACCCCCTATATATTATACATAATAGATATTATTTTTAATTTTTAAAAATAATTTAAGATTTAATATAAAATATTTTTTAATTTATATTATTTTTAAATAATATTTTTAATATATATAATTTATATAATATATAATATTTTTTAACTTTTATTGTATATAATATATATTATAGATAATTTATATGTAATATGTTAAGGGGGGTCGGTTCCCTTACCAAGGCAACCAACCTTCCACATAATACATATAATATATATTATTTTTAATATTTTTAAAAATAATTTAAGATTTAAAATAAAATATTTTTTAAATTTTTATTAGTTTTTAACTAGTAATTTAAAATTTAATATAAAATATTTTTTATTTTTATTATTTTTATATCCTAATTTGAGATTTAATTTAAAATATTTTTTATTTTTATTATTTTTAAATAATTTTTGGGATTTAATATAATTTCATATTATTTTATAATTCAGGATTTAATATAATATTTTTTATTTTATAAATTTAAAATTTAACATAAAATATTTTTAATCTTTTATTATTTTTAAATATTATTTTTAATACATATAATTTATATATATTATATTAAAAATAAAAATAAAAAAATAATTATAATCTTTTTATTAATAATTCTATTATTTTTATTGATTTCACTTTTTCTAATAATTATCAATATATTTTTTTAATTTTTCTTTATATTTTTTTTACGCATTTATTTTTTTTAAATAAAAATTGTCAAATTATGTTATTTCCCCGTAAACTGTTCCCCTTTTGTAGTATTGAATTTTCATTTTTTTTCTTTTACACCTTGAGTTTCTTGTTTTAAATTGTATAGTAAAATGACTAAAGAACTTAGGGTTTCAGGCAGGAACAAGATAATAAAATCAGTGAAATGGAAAAAAAGAACTGAAATTGGACGGAATTAACCGTTTAAACTTGTTATAAAATTTCTCGACAGTTCTAAAGTAAAAGCAGTGCAATTTGAGGAAAATTTCAGCTGAAGATATGAGGTGAAGAGAAAAAAAAAAAAAAAAGAAGAAGAAGAAGAACAAAAATGAGAAGAAAGTGTCGGATTTGGTGGCCAAAGCAGCTCTCTTCAACCCAATCGTCTTCTTGTTATTTTCTTTTTGGCTGGTTCGTGTCTTGTTCTTCGGATTCTCTTGACATTGTCGTCGCTTTTGCTTCGAATCACGAGTCTTCGTCCAATCTGCAATCTGAACTCCAGGTAAAACAGTAATTTTAAATTCTTTTTTTTTTAGATTTTATGAATTATAGTTGCTTAGGGAAAAGGGAACTTAGAAATTAAAAGAAAAAAAATTAGTTGTGTTTTTGAGGTTATTTCTTACTTGGGTAAAGTATTTATTTATCCATTAACTTTATACATATATATATATATATATGTATAAAGGTTTATGAATGAATTATAATTGTTTAGGAAAAGAGGGTACTTTGAAATTAGAGAAACAAAAAATTGATTCTTGTGATCTGGAACAATTATCTTGCTGAGCTTGTTTGGCATTTGGACATGGTTTTAATTGTGGGATTTTTTTCTAAACAGGAGATCCTCCATTCTGTCAATGGAAATATGCATGTATCTCTTCAAGATAAATCAAAGTTTTCTTTGTTGGGTCAGTATAGAGCTTGTCTCAGCAATGGTCAAGTGTTTTACAATGGAGTAGAAGACGATGATATGAGAAAGTGCTGCACTCATGGTATAGATGGAGTTAGGGAATGCGATAAACTATGGAAATGTGGATGCCTTGAACTCTATGGGTTAGTAGACCAGTTTAATATGACATCTATAGAACGTGATTACTGGATCGAGCTGGCATATGATTCTCTTCGTCATCAAGCCAGGGGAATTCATTGGGTTCCTAAATTGCATCATCTTCATTGGAACAGGGAAATAGTGTCTCAATGTGATGTCCATGTATGGAAGTCAGATTGCTTCTACTGTTTGGTTTTCATTTGAGTTGTATTTATCAATGGTTATTAATCCATGGCTCTTTTTCTGAACAAGTATAGGTTATATTCTATGAAACGCCAACATATGGTGCACACCATTTCTCATTGCAAGACTGGAATTCTTCTGAACATGGGAAAACTTATCTTAAGAAGCCTCAATGGGTTGATGAACTTGAACAAAAGCAACCTTTAAATGACTTGGTAAAATAGTTCATGAGAACCTTTCGGTGGAATTACGGCAGTTTTTTTTTTTTTTTTTTTAATTTTCATATTTTTGAGGAGCAGGATACTGTCATTTTGGCGATCAATAGTGCCACTGCAGCTAACAATTTTTTTAAGAGACATGATAGCTTCAAGCAATCCTCTGTTAATATTCACATATCGATGTAATCTCATTCTAACGTGATTTGCCACACGCTTTTGCCATGTATAGATCTGTGTTTGCTGATGTACCATTATGTGGCTTTGCAGGTTTTATACCTTCCTGTGGCATATATTGGCCACGTCAGTGGCATCATTATCTACTCTTTGTTATATTTTTCTTCAATTTTCCCATAGCTTTTTGAAATTTGAATCTCAGTCATACGTACACTCTGCATCAGCAAAGGCATTTACAAAAACCTGGATAAATTTTCGAATTCGTTGTTGTCAGATCCTATATTGGCCGATCTTTCTTCTGGACAATGACCTCAGGTGGCAATTCTGTAGGGTATATGTGAATTCATTTAGTGATATTTCAATTTTTCAGTCAATAGCTGAGGCATATTTTTCTATACAAAGTTTCAGAACAGTGCCCATGCCTCCCTCATTATCCTGATATATAATAATGTTTTCTATTAGGTCTCAAACAAGTGTAGAATATGCTGAAAAAGTTGCATTACATAAGCATTCCTTGTGGTCAAGTTTGATTGTTGATATCCTTTTGGGAGATTTGATTGGTTTGGCACTCTTATTTCACACAGAATCTGTCTGTTTATGGATTTCAAACTTTGCCAGTGATTTAACAAATGAGTTGTTGAGGTCAGGTTCTGTGTGGTTGATGGGTGTCCCAGCAGGTTTCAAGTTGAACGTAGAATTGGCTGGAGTTCTTGGCATGATTTCTCTGAATACGACTCAAATTTGGTCTACTTTTTGGATTTTTGTGGGTTCTCTATTCATTTATTTCGTCAAAGGACTTGCTATACTAGCAATTCTTTTCGGGGTGACAATACCTGCAGCTTTGGTCATAGACATGATTGTGATAGCAACATTGCATGTGTCAACACTTCATTGGTTAATCTCGATTCTCTATTCACAGCAGTTACATGCACTAGCAGCCTTGTGGCGTCTTTTCAGGTACTGCTTCAGCATTTCTCACTTAGGATTTGATTGGCTCCGGTAATCCAGTTTTTTGTTGTTATCACTAAAATCATTTTGGTTGTGTTTTTATAATGCAAATATAGTAGTAGCATCTGTGTCGTAATGGGTTATTACTGCCACATGGTAGAACCAGTTAGGATGATGATTTGATTTTTTTTTCATAGAAGTGTTAATCTGACATTGAATGATTTTGGGACCTGCTTAAGGCAGTGTTATTGAGCATAGCGGTGCAGCAAAAACTCTGAAAGTGGATAGCACATATTTATAGATCATTGCAGGTCCAACAAAAATTGATCTCAACATCTGATAGTGCTGAAATATGACCGACATATTGATGTCATGGATCCTATTTCAGAGAGTGGGGAAAAAAGAGCTCGTGAGAGGATTTCCTTTTCTTGTTCTGGGAAAACAAACCATATACGCAACCCTATTCCATCTCAGTCAAAATCTTTCCTCATATCAATTTGTCTTATAATCCTCTTTCAGTGTAAATTACTGGCTGCATGGGGTAATGATCCAATGATCTTTAAGGCTAGTCTTTTTCTTTGTTATATACCTGGTTAATATCAATGTTATTATTTTGGCATGCATCTGATATTTGCCCAACAGCTTTAGCTGATAGTATTTGAAAGGCATACAAAATTATCCTTTTAGTTAGAAGTAAACTGCGTCATATCAACTGGCCAGAAAAAAAAAAAAAAAAGCTGCATCATATCAGATATCAATAAATTTATTTAATTGTTTCAAGCTGTTCTGAGAGCTGCTGTATTTTTGGCAGGGGACGGAAGTGGAATCCTCTTCGTCAAAGATTGGATAGCTTTGATTATACCGTGAAGCAACATGTTGTTGGATCTCTTCTATTTACACCACTTTTGCTTCTATTGCCGACCACATCTGTTTTCTATATTTTCTTCACCATTATGAACACAGCCATTAGCCTGAGCTGTATGTTCATTGAAGTCATCATATCTGTTATCCATGCCACTCCTTATATTAAAATTGTTCTTCGGTTTATAAAACCTACGAGATTCCCATCGGGGTTATGGTTTGAAATCATAGCGTGTCACAGTGATAGCAGTCATTCTGCATGGAGTGCTTACATTGATAAAAACAGTTTGCCATTTGCTGAGGCGCCGCAAAGAGAGGATATAAATGGAACAGTATCTAGTGTTTTGATTTCAATTCTTCACAGCAATTATTTGAGCATAGGTGAGCTGTGATCAGTTATTTTCTGGAACTCTTGATTTTCTTTGGATATCTTTAGATCATAATGGATGACTCTTATCAAAATCTTAGCATACACCTTTTGCTAAAAAAAGAATAAAGGAACTAATGCATGAGAAGGGCTTATTTCTCCATCCAGGATTCTCTTTGCCTTTTGGAAGAAGTTGTTCAAAAAAAAAAAAAAAAAGTTTTCCAAGGAGGCAATAAGCTAAATCTTTTAAGTGCTCCTTTCCTTAATTTTTCATCTGGCAACTGATTATGAGATAGCTAATATTCTTCCTATTCCCTTTAATATTACTATGTTTTATCTTTTAGTTCTTTGTTTGCTTGGGTTTTCATTGGAATGTCAATGCTAATCATAATGGTAAAATCTTACAGGACAAATAGTCTTGCCTCACTTTAGAAAAGCTTTTTCCGGAGTTTCTCGATCATACATTGCCACAGCAGTTTTTGGACTTCTTAGTGGTAACAAGTAAGTTGATTTAGTATACTTTGGCATTCTCTTTTTTCTGGGCTTCACATTGTATTCTAAACTTAATTTGTCTACCCTCTGGCCCTTTATCTTTCCAGAGTTGCATCTACTTTGGGAGCCACACTGCCCTCAACAATGCCATGGTTATTTATCCCTTTCAAAGAATATTGGTGCCTCTGTCGTAATTCCATTCTTGCATGTGTGGTAGATTCCAACTATTATAAATGTCATGATTCAAGGCCCCCTTCATTTGGCCTAACTTGAGAATTTGGATTTTGTAGCAGTCTTTAAGCTGCTTTTTGATTAGATAGAGAATTTTGGTAGGACATCAAGCTGCTGCTTCTTCTGTTTGGTTCAAATTTAGGCATTATAGTTAACAGGTGGCTTTTTCAAAGGAGATGGGGGTAGAACTTGTGGTTTAGCGCAGTCGGTTCATGCCTTAAAAGGTGAAATTCAGTAGGTTTTGAGATTTGAATCTCAGCTTCTTTAATTCTTTTTTATCCTCATATTGCAGCTTCCTTTGCACTCAGAAAAAAAAAAAAAAAGAAACAGTGATGGTGTTAAAAGGAGATCAGGAAAAGAAAAAAACAAAGCAAAAGCTGGAATCCTTCTACTATTAGAAATCATTTGCATGTTATTAGAAATTGTATATGGTAATTATATAATTTTATTTCTAGTTTGGTTTTGGAGTCGTACATTTTATGCTTACCAACCGAACTATATCCATTTCTTCCCATTTCTTGGTTGATGAAAATTGAGCATGACATTAAACAGTAAACAGTGAGCTGTATTTTGCGATCTCTAGGACTGGTCTAGGTTGCAGGTAGGTTATATTTTCATATTCTACACCTTCACACTTGCATTTGGTGAAAGATCCGTCTTCACGTTATCCTCCTATGATCTGGTGGTTTAGTTTTTACTATGGGTGGCGAATGGGGTGGGTCAAGTCAGTTTCAGATTAGGTCATATTCAGATTCGGGTTTTTTTTTTTTTTTTTTATTGGCTCTTATCAGGTCAGGTTAAGTTCAATCAGATCATATTCGACTTTAGGTTGTCTCATTCATCAGGTCACTGAAGTTTCAAATTATTTTAAATGGATTAAGTCAAATTCAGGTTATTACATATGTTTGAGTCATTTTAAAACAATGTTGTCAAGGTTGCGGGACACTCAAAGCTGCGTTACGACTCTTGAATTTGTCCAAAGGCGTGAGATGTTAGGGAAAAATAAAAAAGGAAGACAACAACGACAAACCTCCAGGGATAAGACACAAAAATTTATACATCTAGAAAAACTATGTATTATATGTAATAAGTTAGATTTTAATTAATATAGCTAATTTAATAAACTTAAAAAAAAAAAATTGTTAAGCCTTGTCCATCCTTTACAAAAGTGAAAAATTGCAAAATAAAGTGCTTTGGTTGTGAAGGAAAATGCAAGAGGCAAGGTTTGCTTTGTGTATGAATATACATATATATATATATATATTCATAAAAGAACATTTATCCTCTGTTTCTTGAAGAACAGAGCTAGTGCATAAATTTAATAGCCCGAAGAGGAAAAGAAGAAAAGAGTAGAAATAAAAAGTAAAAAAAAAGGTGTGTGGAGAGGGGGGGGGGGAGGCGCAAAAGACTGAAAGCCAAAGAAGAAGAAAAGTAGAAACATAATTATATAACAACATAAAAAGCAGTCCGCTCAAGGTGAGGGGGTTACTTCATTCTAACATTGGACGTTTGCGCTGAGGTTTCGTTTTGTTATTTTTTATTTTATGGATTCATGTCATATTTGTAATAATTTTTATGTTATAATTATATTTAATGTATTATATATTTATATAAATTTTAGTAAGTAATTCATTTTATATATATTTTAATATATTTGTATATTTATGTCATTTTTAATTTTTTTTGCCTTCTCATGTTTTAATTATTTTTTTAAGTTGTGTTTGTGTCATCCAATCACGTTTTGCTCAAAATTTTCAAGTCTAAATGATATTATTCAAATAACATTCATTTTTGTGTCACATATCTTCATGTTCATTTTATTTTTTTGTATCATAATCATATCCAAGGTATTGTACATTTATATAAATTTGATCCATTAATATTTTTTTCGAAGACTTAGACAAGTTCATCCATTTGTCTCGTGTTCATGATATTTTTCATATAGTGTCATATTTTAATTACTTTTCTCTTGTTATGTTCATATTGTATAATTATGTATATTCGAAATTATTAGGCCTAATTAATACTATTTAAGTAACTCTCAATTTTATATCACGTTTGATAATAAGAGTTATTATTTGAATAGATTGAATTTCATAATTTTAACATTTATGCCTTACTTTAAAATTTTTCTGTAAATGGAAATATTTTGTGTTTGTCGTCGTAATTCATTTTAAACTCTAATTTCATTGACTTAAAATATGATTATTGCATTGGCATATTTCATACACTGATATAAATATTATGTTACAAAATTACAGGATCTATCTAGTACTATTACTACAGAGGACTTACTTTAATCAATTTTTTCCTTTTCTTTTTATTTATTAAAAAAAAAAACTAATCATTTCTATTTTGCTATTTGTTATTTAAAAAAATAAAATATAATTATTTTATTTCTTTGTTTTCACTTTTATAACTATTCAATCGATTGGGTAAAAATAATTAAAAATAATGAAAATAAATATGTCTTTCGAATTTAACTTTTATAATTAGTAAAAATTATTGTATGACTATGAAAAATTTCATCCAATTAGACCTTTAATTCTGTTTTCCTTTGGTTAGTTACTTAGTTTTTTAGAAAAACCAAAAAATAAATAATAATGAAATTATTTTATTTTGTTTATTAACCTTCTAATTATTTTGTATAAACTTTCATTTCTATAATTATTTAATCAATTTAATAAATAATAATTTAAAAATTAATGAAAACAAAAATTTGTTACATATATAAATTTTTATAAGTAACATAAAATATTATATTAATTTCAAGGATATTTAGCACTAAATTGTAATATATTTTTTTACTTATCTTTTGAAAATGAAGACTTCTAAATTTATTTATATTATACAATTTATAAATAAATACTTTTTACATATTTAATTTTTATAAGTAACGTAAAATTCTTATATTAATATTAAGGATACTTATTACTAAATTATAATTTTTCCTTTTATCCTTTTCCTTTTTATTTATTCCTTTTTTCTTTTAAGATTAAGTTAAGTAGCTTCAATTACTTAATTTTTATGGGTATATTATGTTACAAAAATAATTCCCAATGCAATCAAAGACTTTTTTTTTTTTGGTCCTAATAAAATTTGGTGACTATGACTATTTTTTTTTAAGAAAATATTTGGGTAGAATTATATTTTTTTTATTTATGAAGATTAAATTTATCTTCTTATTTTTAAAATAAAAACTAATAAAAATTTAAAAAAGTAGAAACTCTTGAGTCATTTATATTATTTTAGTGTCTTTTTACGTCTGCAACAAAAAGCGTGCATAAATTCAAAAAACACTTGCAACGCGTTTGGTATGGGAGGGAATGGCTGTGCCATTCTTCCCGTATTCCACATTGCATCAATATGCAACTGAATGGTTCATTGAATCTTCATTTGACAGAATACCAATCGCAAGGTATTTATATAATTTCGAAAAAAAATTAAATTTAAATATTATTTTAATATAATTTTGAATATATTAAATATAAAATAATACTATTGAATTTATATATAATATGTAATAAATTATTATAAATATTATATCAATATTACTTTGAAATATAATTTTTAAATATGATTTTAAATATAAAATTTAGAATATATTTTATGTTATTTATAATATAAAGTTTTAAAATATTAATCTAAAATTTATTACAAATCAGAAAAAAATTAAGTTTTAAAAATAAAATTTTATCATTAAATTTAAGGGTAAAATAGATGTTTATCACTTTATTCTTTATCTATTTATTAATATCATTTTACTCAATCAAATAATATAACAATCTTCTTTCTCTATTCTATTCAAATAATCAAACTTTGAATACCTATTTTCTTTTTATTTAATTTTCATCGAATAATTATTTTTATTTTCTTTTATTTCATTCTAACCAATCAACAATAATGCTAACCTCGTCAAAGGAGCCTTTCCTGAAGGTTCTTGAAGCACTGATTGGTTCTAGCATTGTGCTTCAGCCCCTTGGCATTCCACATTCGTAAGTGCGTGGCTTGACAACACTACTGTAAAAATCAGGTCAGAATATATTTGACTTATTATAGGTTTGGATATTCCGGATCTGAATTTGAGGTTCAAATGGCTCTAAAATTGAAGTCACTATAAGAATGCAATCTTTTCTCTTCTAATATGTTTTATGTATAAATATTATCAGTTATATAAATCTTACTTTTCAAATAACACTGTATAAATTGGTTTTTAAATTTAGATTGGCTTAAGATATCATATTAAATGGATGTTATATATATATATATATATATATATTTTAAGATTAAAGTTTTTAAGTGGTAATTTTTAAAATAAAATGATCATTTTTATTGTTTTAAGTATGTTTAAGATCAATGAAATTGTTGCAGTGTACCTAAGCATAACGGATTTATTCGAAAAGCAGCCTGCAGAAGCCCTGCAAGATGAATGTCACTCACAGTGCATAAACACCTCAATCCCAATTACATTAATTTCAAAATTATGATGATCGAGAGCCAAAAATGTGTGAAGTGGGGACTTGAGAGAAAAGGTTTAATGAAAAGCTGAAGAGGTTTCGGGTGCCCTCCCAACAACTTGCTTTGGTACACAAAAAGTAGAGGCCAATTTGATGCATCAAGGACCAACATATGAAGGTACGGGAAGAAAGGGAAATGGAGCAATGGACGCATATGCTACAGGTGGCCGTCCTCGCGGACTGGCTGTCGCATACCTCACTTTTTTCTTCTGGTCATCATCTTCCCCAATTTCAGTTACATCTTGTGAGAACAACGAAAGCTCAACAATTCTGTCAGTATTATCTGTGAAGAATTGCTGATCATCGGAGAGACGATGAAGTAGGAGCCCAGACATAAATACAGGAAGATACAAAAGGCTAGCATAAAACATCCTTCTTGCTTTTTGAGTAGTCCTGTCACGGT
>JBBYHM010000027.1:15418252-15431191 GCA_038381775.1 Adansonia rubrostipa | reverse complement strand
AAACTGATATTTACTGCACTTGTGAGAGTGATGTTAGGACTTTTTGACAGCCGCAACAGATACAACAGCAATTGCTGTTGAATGGACTTTGGCAGAGCTCATCAACCACCCACATGTGCTATCAAAAGCTCAGCAAGAGATTGATCAAGCTGTCGGAAAAACCCGGTTGGTTCAAGAATCCGACAATCCTCGTCTCCCTTACTTGCAAGCCATAATCAAAGAATCATTTCGGCTTCACCCTCCAGTCCCAATGATCAACAGGAAATCAATTGAGGAATGCAACATTAATGGATACACAATCCCTGCTCAGTCTTTTCTGTCTGTAAACGTATGGGGTATGGGCAGGGATCCTAAGGTCTGGGATGATCCCTTTAAGTTTCAGCCTGAGAGGTTCTTGAAATCAAACGAAGCCAATAATAATAATAATAATTCAGGGCTTATAGATGTTAAAGGCTTGCATTATCAGCTGTTGCCTTTCGGTACAGGGAGGAGGGGCTGCCCCGGTATTTCCTTAGCCATGCAGGAGCTGCACACCACTCTGGCAGCCATGATTCAGTGCTTTGACTGGAAGGTGGCGGCTGGTACTGTTGACATGACTGAGCGGCCTGGACTCACTGCACCAAGAGCCCGAGATCTGGAGTGTGTTCCAGTTGCTCGCTTCACTCCCACTCTCTTTGCAACTTGAAGCAGCCGACTGCCCAAATATATGATATGATTGTGATTGTACTCGTAATTAGAAATTAATGTTGTGCTTATTATTTTGCTTTAATTTCCTACGCTTGAGTATATTGAATGGATTTTCTGACAAATTCTAAAATAATTGAAATGAAAGTGGGCTCAAATTAATTGGCTGTTGTGTCGTTGTAGCAAATATTATCTAAAGCAAAATGAATAAGAACAAGCTTTCAATTTAGAGTTGTTTTGTGTCAAGCTGGGTTAGACGGGTTAGATGTCAAAAATTTTACATAATCAAAATTCGACTCAACTCATAAGCATGAGAAAATTTAATTTATTATTTTAAATATATTTAAAAATATTTTATATTAATATTTATATATTTTATAATTAAATTTAAATAAAATATAAAAATTATTGAAGAATGATTCACGTAAGATTAAAATATCATAATCTATCAAATCTATGGAGGAGGTAATAACTAGACTTATAGCTAGACTCAATTTTTAAACATAACAACAGTTAGCCATTATACTAATACTATGCAAAGGGTTCTTTTGTCGAGGGAGGAAGCATTGCAAACAAGCCAATGTATATGTCTAAGAGACGACAGAGAGAAAAACTAGAGCACACTCTGAAGTGCTAAGTGCAGCAATAGGTGATGGTTGGTAGGGGAAGAAGATTGAGAGATGGTGGAATAAAGCTAAGAATGGCTAAGTATGGTTGAGAAGAGAATTGGAGAATAGAGAATTATTAGAGAGAGCTTGAGAGTAAAATTTCTGACAAAGCTCCATCAAGAGTTGAGAAAACTCCTATATATAGAAAATGGAGAATCACAAAGAGAGCTTGAGAGTAAGAATTTGGAGAAATGCTAAAAGTCCAAAACACTCCATCAAGAGTTAAGAGAACTCCTATTTATAGAATAAGAGTTATAATACTTGTATTCATGGAATAGGAGCCTATATTTAATAGATATAATGAAAGATTATCAATTACTAAAGTATTAATGTTATGCTTAATGGGAGTTCAGATTGTTATTGGTAATGGTGAATAATGAATAAGAGTTCACTATTTGTTCTAAAAAAAAGGAGAAGCACTTGTATTTTAGGGAAAGGTTAAAAAAAAATCTCTTAACTATCTCCATATTTGATTCACTAAGCTAAGCTTTTCAGGATATCCTAATAGTGAAACTAACTCCAGAACCCACCATATTCCAAGGTTATTTTCACTTCTTTTCTTTTGATGAAGTAGTATTAAGTACAACGTCTTTTGTAGAATACTTCTTAGTAGATACATCTTCGCATGAGAGTGTTGTTATGTGAAAAAGTTGTTCCTTGAAGATACTATTTTGAATAGAGTTTTGTACAAGATTTGTTCTAAATAAGAGCTATTCTAAATATTAATTGTTTTGAACAAAATTGTTCTTAAGCGAAATGCTTTCAGTGAAAAGCATAGTGAAGTAGAATTGGTGAAGTGATATGGTTACTCATTCAATGTACCTTTGATATTATCTTTGAAAGTTTAATTTCCTATAAAAACAATTTTATTTTTTCTTGAAAACATATTATATATTAATAGCTAAAAACAAATGTCTACAATGCATTAATTAACTTTGCATAAAAATCAATTTTACTATATTTTTCCTAAATACTTTTATTATCAACCTTTATTTTTGTTGGTTGTTCTATACTATCGCAACATGGCCGAGATGCGAACCCTAACCTGTCGGACTTAAAGGTGGATGGATCCCTTATTTCTTTCTTATTTTGTTCATGTTTGTGGATTAAATCATCAAGGTGAATCGCTCGCTTGACTGACCTTTGATGGTCGTTATGAGACAACCATTTGACTTGGAGCCGCCACCAATTTATTTTGGCTAAGTGAGATTGCTCACCTACCAAAGGTCATATTTTGGGGGTTACATAACCCTTGAAAAAAATTCCAAGATCTATTTTAATACCAGAGATCACGTGAAAGGGTTTGGAGTCAGTTACAGTTACGATTGATGATCAATCATTCTCATGACACCTAGAATCAATACCTTTAATTATATTTTAATTTCAATCTTGATTTTTATTTGGTTTTGATATCTGATATTCAGCTGTAATTCATGTATTTCAAAATTTTCTTAAAAACTAAATTCATTATTCCATTTAGGAAAATCAAGTTTTAAATATTTTTAAGACCAAAATGTCATTCATACCCTATAGAATAAAGCCAGAGAATTACAAAGTTTTGTTTTGTGAAATTCAGAAAATCTTGATTTTACTAATTTTAAAAGGGATATTTATCATTAAAATAATCCATGAAACCCCTTCCATATGCTAGGAGACATTCCACGTACTACTTTAATTAGGAGCCATTGCCTCAATTTTTGAAAATTTTGGTTTTATAAAAAAAAAAATTGTCCTAAGACCTGGTTTCGATGGAAAGTACGAGATTAGTCTTAAAAGATTTAGGCTTGGTCGAAGAGACCAAAATGCTCCCTAAAGTGCATCTTCGACATGAAAGCATCCCATTTTAGTAAAAATACTAAAGTGCCCAAACCCTAAAAGACTTTATTCCAATATAAAATTAGTAAAATGCCTTCTAAAGTATACTTTTAATATGAAAGTATCTTGGTAACCCTAAAAGACTCGATAATAACATGAAATGATCAATTTACCTGATTTGGACAACTTATGAGACAAATGTAACTTAAATAACAAATTTGCTAATAGGTCTTTAAACTTTCTAGATTTGCAACTTAACCCCCAAATAGTTATACAATTGCCAGAAATACATCTAAAATGTCTAAAATACCCTATGTGGGTAACTTATATAAGAAATAACCTAAATAGCCCTAAAATGTAAGCTTTTTGCTAAATGGTCCCTAAACTTTCAAACTTTGCAACTTAGCCCCTTAAATGATCTAAAATGCATGACAATCCCAAAACATGTCACAAAATACATAGAAAATTCATTTAGTAACCTTAAAACCATTCGACCATCTACCTATGACCTTGGGAAAATTTTTTAACTTGTAACTTAGTCCCTAAAGTTTCTAAAATTGCAAAAAGACCCCTAAAAGGCAAAAAATTCATAATAAGCATTCAAAGCATGTCAAACTTGCATGAAAACATTCCTCAATTATGGTACATGGATTCAGCCAAGTCCTCATGGCCTAGAAAAAATTTTTTAAAATTGCAACTTAATTTCTACATTTTTTTAAAATTACTAACTAGCCTCAACAATTAAATTAACACCAAAACTCATGAAATAACCTTGTAATTGTCATCGATTATCTAGAAACAACCAAGTCAACAATTTTGAGACAAGTTTAGATCCATTGATTAATTGAGGTGGGAAAACTAGATTTGAGAGTCTTGATGATTTTTTTGAAATGTGAGATTTGAGTATTCCCTTAGAAAACAAGGTTAGAATATCCCTGTAAATAGAAATTTGGTAATTTTTGAAAAAATTAGGTTGAATGACTTAAATTCATAAAAGTTTGAGTAGTTCTTGACAAAGTGGCATTTTTTACTAATTCTTGATAAAATAAGTGATTTTTGATAAAAAGGTAGCAACTAACACAATTTAAATTTATGAAATAAAAAAAATGGTCATACCTTGATCTGAGCCTAGGTGAAGGGTGAAATGTGTTTTTTGACTCAATAGGACCATTTGGGACTACTTAAAGATATTTAAATGCCTCAAAGTAGGAATTTGGAAAAATCAATTAACTTTGGCTAAAGATGAAAACATGGGATAGCCTCGCGCTATCCCTCCTTTTTATATTATTTTGGAAAAATTTAGAGGTTCCAAGGGTCAGGTAAGATACCATTGAAAAGGTTACTTGACAAAGAATAATGTAAAAATATCCCCAAAATCTTAAAAAATAACATTCCAAATGGAAATAATTTTTGAAGTTGAGTCTAATGCGACACAAATAACATATGCAAAAGAAAGAGTGTGGCAAACTTTGAAAAATTATTTTTGACTCACATGGAATCATTAGATCACAAATAATACCTTTTCGAAAGGGAAATTTCACAAAATTTTTAGGAAAAATATTTTTAAAATTCAAAAAAAAAATCATTTGATGGGCCGAAATGCCCAAATAAATTGCAAATCACTAATTTCAAGGTTCCAAATAGCCTTAATTAGAGATATCATATCTCCCTCATCTGGAATAATCTAAGAGCAAGCAAGACACTATTAGAAAGGGGATGCAATGCCGTTTCATGTAAAAACATCAAAAAATTCATGAAAAATGGTTTAGGGTTCAAAAAAGATTTTTCAAGTCATGACTACTGTGCTACTAGGGCAAAAACACAAGAGTTTTTTTTTTTTTGTTTTTATGGGTTTTATAGGACTAACTCGAGCCATAGGCATCTAAATATCCATGATAGAAAGGAATGAGTGGCAAGGGCTTCATGAGCTCATTTACACTATCCTAAAGTAATTTAGGACGATGAAATAGCCCATTGACCATTTCACAAACACAAGGACTCTTGGCAAAAAGATTAAGGCAAAAGCAACTTTAAATAGTAAAACATTTTATTTTTAAAAAATAGAACATTTATTTTGAATAACCCTCAAATCCAAACATGAAAAACTTTATTTTTCCCAAAAATTGGAAGACCAATGAATAGAAAACTTTAAGTCAATATTAATTCTCATTTGTTGAAGTTAAAATGGCTGTAACCTAGGGTTTTTTAGGAAAACAAATTTTTGACAAGCAACAAACAAGAATTTTGACAAAAATGTGATGAATTAAAGATGATATTCATGACAATAAATATGGTAGCATGTTCAAACATGTAAAGATGACATTTAAGCATGAAAATGATGATAATATTTGGAGAAATGAGCATGAGAATGCATAGAGATGTTAGTTAAATGTATGACATAAAAAATATTGCCATAGATATGATATAAACATGCTTGAACAAAAGAGAAAATCTTGCTGGGATTTCAAGACAGTATTAAAACATATTTATAGATGGACTAAGCACATAAGAGTGAATAAGCATGATAGAGGGGTCAATGAAGCATCACAAATCCTATGTCTATCACATCCAATGCCACAAAATGCACGGTAATGAAAGATTTTTTTACGGTGGTTGCTGATGTAAAAATGTAAGGGCTTTTTTTAGCTGAGCTTATAACATATCTTATATAGGATTCAATCTCAGCCATAAGAAACCTAACAAAAAATAGGCATTTAGATCGTTTGGGTTAGAAAATATAGTGACTCATTGGACCAAGGAGTAACCTCTCTATATTTTATTAGTTGGTATACATCCTTGGCAGCAAAAACAAACCATGTATGGGCTAATACAGTGAGCATTGTCAAGCTTGCCCTTCATCCAATCTACATTATATCATGAAATGCCCTTGTAACAAGCTTGATGGACCATTAACCCAATGCTTAAGCCCAAAAATAAAGTTCATATGATTTTTAGGAAATTATGTTTGAGATTAAATGATTTTTATGGCTAAAGTTGTGACCAAATTCATGTTTTGATATTATGGTGAAAAAAGGTAAAAAAGGCGCGAATAGGTATTTTAGCCTTTTGGTATAAATACAATTGCTTATTGTATCGATACTTGGAACAAATTTGTTGTCTCTATGCTTCCTATATCGATATCTAAAGTAAATTTTTGCTCATTGTATCGACAAAATAAAAATGGTATCGATACCTAATCGATACCATCACTTTTTATATCGATACTAGCTTGCCTAAATAGCAATTTTAGCTATGACATAACTTTGTATTAATACATGGTCTCTTATGTCGACAACAAAAACAATTTTATTGATACATGACCTCTTGTATCGATACCAACAATGGTTTTTGGGATTTTAAAGACACGAAAGCCTTGTATTGATACCTAAAGGTCATGCATCGATGCCTACTCATGTAAATATAGATTTTGCATAGCTTTTGGCTTCTCAAACACGTCACCTTAACTAGGAATGATAGATGACTGACCTGTGCTTGCTCAAATGACCTTGACAACACTTCGAATAGTGACCTTTGATTTTTTTTTAATTTTTAATATGATCCCTAAGCATTTCAAACCTTCCTAAAAAAAATTTGCCTGGCGACACGGCACTCAACAAGTATTTCCATGTTTATTTTCATTATTTTATTCAAGCATATTTCAATTAAGTCACGAAATGCCAAAAATTGACCTAAACAAAATAGGGTGTCTACATATGTATACATGCAAAGCACACTTTAACAGCAACTGAAAACTTGCATCTTAAGAACCCAACATATCAAGAACCATATGGACATGGCATCAAAAGAACATCGCATTGCACACATTTTTAGCAAACTCATGTATCATCAAAAGCATGATTTTTTTATGCACACACAAATATATATATATATATCATAAAAAGAACATGGCATAAATTATATAGCATCATCATGAAATAATAAAAATCTCATGAGCTGATAACATCAATATTTACAACCAAGCAAAAGAATCAAAATACAAGTAAATAAAAATATATATATTAGTCACAACATGATCTAGAATGCTTGGATGCACCATGAAACATGCATGTAATGTTAGTCATAAAAAGTAGCACAAAAATGACAAAAATAATATATAAACATATTTGCATAACAAAATGAATTTTAGTTCCAAAAGAATTTATTTTTCCTGGAAATCAAACCATTGTTGATAAGTAATCAAAAGAAAAGAAGAAAAAAAAGTGCATAGCTTTTTACTTGGCCTCTAAACATTGTTTGAAAATTATAAGCACAAGTATTCATCAAACTCACAAAAAGAACAAAAATCAAGTGCGTAAAGAATGAAGAAAAAGATGAAGAGGATAACTAGGTAGAAATCTACTTCAAATCTCAAAACCTCCTTCTTTGTTTTTTTTCTTTCAATTTTCTCTCAATTTTCCTCTTAACTTTTTTTTTCTTTTCAAGAATAGAGATAAAGCATTATGCTGGGTTAGCTTTTTTTCTTTCAACTTCTTCTCATGATTTATCAAGATAGATTTGGATAAAGCATGGGCTTGTCTGATAAATTTTGGTAGTATGAACCTTTAAGACTATTATGCTGGGTTAGGCTTGTTTGGACCTCTCTGTGCTTTTAGGCTGATCTAAGTCTCTTTTGTGTTTGGTTGACTTCTTCTAAGTTTTTATGCTAGGCTTGGCTACTTCTAGACTTTTAAGGCAGGTAGCCTTTTTATGGCCTCCGAAGCGAAACTTGCATCACGCTTATGATGTAAGTTTTTGAAATAAACCCATTACCTTATCAACATAGTGAAAACATATGTGTTATATTTATATGATTAAAATAATCTCTAGCATGAATATTAATATATTTTTATAAATTCACAAATATTAATATATAAAATATAAAAATGTGAATAGTTTTAAAAATTAAAACAAAATTATAGATTGTAATAATGTGAGGTAAAAAGTTAATTATAACTAGTGTTTGAATCATTGCACTATTTTGGTTTATTGTTGTTGATAATATGTTCAATACGATTATGATACAAAAAATGATTTTAGATTTAAAATTAAATTACTATGACAAACTATGCAAAATATCATAACCCAATGATAACTTTTAAAGTAAGATATAAATATAAAATGATGCAAATACAACACAAATACATGAATCAATTTATTATACGTACATTATATATAAAAAATTAAGAACCATGTCAAAATTTAATTTATTTAAACTATATTATATCCATTATTTATATCCGTTATATAAGTATACAATGTCATTCTACCCAATAAGGCTATCCATGTGTCACTTCCTTTGTTTTTCCTTCTTTTTTCTTTGATCAAATCTTTTTTTTAACTAGTAAAGTTGACCTTGGTAACATTTTTTTTTTTTACAAATTAGTCATTATTAATTCTTTATTTTTTATATTAAGCTTTAAAAAAAATTTCCTCTCTTTGCATTGGTGCTTTGTCCGTCGCCCTTTTTCCTCTTCTTCATTTCTCTTCTTTCACCATTTTCCTCTGTCCTTTCGTCGATTCCTATTCACTAGAGTAGTCAGTTAGGGTAAATTGGTTTCCTAAAGGGTTAAGTTAGGGTTGATCAACGTTAGGCAAGGCTTAGGCTAGGGCTTGGTCGTTGGAATTATTGAGGTGCGACGAATCCATGATGGGTTATTGTGCTTTCTTCTTGGCTGATGCTAGTTAGGTAGCCACTAATGCTAGAATTGTGTGGCTGGTAGATGTTGCAAATCATGTGTAGTGCCCGTGACTTTTGTTTTGCCCTTGCCTACCTATTAGAGATTTTTTTTCTTTTTTACTAACTGAAATGCTACCATATTGCCTATACTTTGTAGCCTTTTTTGTTGTCCTATCTTTTCTCAGCTAGCAAAAGATAAGTTTGGTTTCTCTTTTATTGTTTGTTTTTTTGTTTCTCTTCTTACTTTATGTTTTATGTCCCCAATTTACTCTTTTTTGGTAGTGGTTGGGTATATATTTTCTTAGCTCTTTAATTGATCAAGGTTCTACTCTTCATTTCTAATGTTATATTGAATTTCAATTTATGCTCATATATCCTTTGGCTTATGCTAAGCTTTTTCTATTTTGCTTCTTTAAAAGTAAAAAAGGTTAAAAATAGTCTTTGAGCTGCAAAGAAGAGTTCTTGTGTGGCTTAGGTAGGTGTTGGGTCTTTTAGTTTAGGCTTCATTTCATTCTTCTTTACTTCTTTGTTATTTTTCATCTTTATGCTGATATATTTTTTTTGTTTTAAAGATTGTTTTTTATTATTTTTCTATGTTTGTTTATCCACCAGAGACTTCTTCTTTCAGTTGTCATGTTTTTTGCTTTTTTTGTCATTTTAATGTTGCTTAATAGATTTATTATTCCATAAACTCTATTTTATCATTATTTGTTTGCATATGGGTATTGTTTAGGTTTTTTCTGATTGTGGTGTTTAGTTCTTGCTGTGTTTGTCTTTATCGATAATGAGTTGATGTTCTTAATGGTTTTTTAAGTCATTATTGCTTATGGAATCTAATAAAGAAGCAAAGTTAAATAAGATACATATGTTAGGACATCTTATGAACCGCCGAAATAGAAATGTTTCAAAAATGGCAACCCTCAAATTAGTCATTGTTTGTTGATTCTACATTATCTCATTGTTTTGATATTTGGGACAAATATTGGGTTGTTAAATGAAATCATTGAAGCTTTTGGCTTATGGTTGGTTATGACGTTGGATAAGTGTTTCGGGGTAGCTCCCAATGGGCCAAATGTTGGTGTAAATGGTTTAAGCAGTTGTGGTCCAATGAGTTATCTGGAGTTTGGATGGATTGCAACTGATTGTTTGGCATTTGCTAGTTCTTTCATTCATCTTAGCCACTCACATCCTCCAATGAGTTGGCTCGGTGAAACATCAAATGATTTCTTTTATGGTAAAGATAAAACCTTTGGTATTAGCTTTATGTACAAATCATAATCTTATCATTTACTTTCTAAACCTATAATTATTATCGTTGTTACTAATTATTGTGGTTTTTTTTTTTTTTGTTGCAATTGGCTTTTCATTTTCATAGCCTAATAACACACCCACTATTTATGATTCAGTTGTAAATCATGCGTACATTTTTCTCTACTTCATATGTCTGAATTTGTTACTTTTGTTTTGTTATCTTTATATAGTTATATTGTTCATGCCATTATTCATAATTATTATATTATTCTTATGACTATTTGTTAGGTTCTTAGTTGTTTTTTTATTTAGTGCATATGTCTTAGCATATGTACGTCGTCTTCATCTTATTTTATATTAGTAAACATAATAATCTTACTGTTCCCTAGTTGCTTATATGGTGCAAACTTGATTTCAATGTGTTTCAAGATACGGAAGTAATATGCTTTTGAGCATATTCCATTGCTTATGTTATTCCATCTTTTTTTTTTATTATTTTATAAGTATTAATGGGAATTTCCTTTTGCCATTGCTTTTTTCTCTTAACAACGTTTACTTTGGCTTTCTTTTACTGAAATTATGTTTTTTTTTTAATGTTTAGTAGTTTGTTTTATTTTTTGCTCTTTTTTCTTTTTTTACTATTCATTCCATTAGATTGATGTTTTAAACCGCTCAATTTGGGTGGCTTAGATACTTCATGTCTTTTTTGTCATGAAAAAATGTGCAATGATGAGATATTGGCTAAGTCAACCTATTTATCTTTGCCATTATTAGGGCATGGTTACGAAGAAGGACTAATTTCTTTGCCACCATTTAGGAGATGTCCTTTTTTAAAAAAAAAAATTTTGCTAAAGTATGATGGTTCAAAATTTGCATTGAGATTTCGATAAAGTATTTGGGATATAGAATTCTATATTGTAATTCACATCCATTGGTGGTCAAATTGATTCTAATATCAATCATGGATCCAGACCTTATGTTTCCAAAATTGGACAACAAGTTCATCATCATATTGGACCTTTGCAGCCGCAGAAGGGAATAAACCAAAATTTGCTTAGTTATACATATGTAATACAAAAAATGAGATGTCAAATAAGATTAAACCTTTAATGGTTCTTTTAGGAAATCATTGCCTGATGCTAGTATGGTTCAATGATTATTGAATATGTTGGATGAAGTTAATGAAATAGTTAAGGCTTTTAGGATGGCAAGAGACTATTTTGCACCATCAAAATTCTTTCCTTTGCAATTGTGCTTACTTGGTTGAGTTTATTGGGCTGAAAGACAATATGATCCACTGATGGTTAATAAAGTTGCTGGTATTATTATAGGTGAGGAGGAGATGCAAAGGCATGATCATAATATCATTATTGAGCAAAAGTTTAACAATTTAAAGAGAACTAATAAGCTCTACCCTTTTTTTATGGCCATGCAATACTTTCTTATTCCCATATGGTGAATCTGGTTTCCATTTGAGTATACGATATAATAATTCTCGGAGAAGACAAGGATTGATCATGTGACATAATGATCAAATATTATGTGTTTGTGATGCAACAACGAGAGCAAACTTGTCATACATTACTTAAAAGGGGCCAATTATTCTAGTAATTTGTTGTTGATGCTTTCCTTTGTGTTTAGTGAATAAGATTCTAATGTATTTGAGACAATCAAAAACAGTTAAGGTCTAAGGTTTATCAAGGTGTTAAGGGTACTATAACTAGAGGAGACATAGATACAAGAGCATTTGGAAAAATGATCATTCTTCTGTCAACTTTTGTTTCTAGTCATCAATTCTTTTTTTTTCAAAATTATCAAGATGCTGTAGTCATTTGTGCACATTTTGGGCATCTTGATCTTTTCATTGCTTTTACATGCAAACCTAAGTGGCTAAAAGTTAATGAGTTATTGTCAATGATCGTGAGACAAAAGATTAAAGATAGGCCTAATCCTAAACACAATCTTAATCAATAAGGATAAAGTTTACTCTTTATCATAATCTAATTAGAAATTATCTAAACAAATTAAAATTAAAAAGTTAAATTCTTATTAAAGAAAATCAGAAATCCTAAACTATGGGCCTATGAATACATGCAAATTGGGCACTATTCTTCTTGGACATGCAAATTGGGCTCCAAGCTTTATTCTTCACCTTTTTCAGCCTGAACACAATGTAGAAAAGTGATCAATCTTGGCAATGTTGATTCATCTTGAGCAGTCTCCTTTGGTTGCATTTCCATAATTAATCCTTGCAAAGCTAGCTTCATGCATTTAGTCTTTGCCCTAGTCATTGGACCTTCAATTCCTCGCAAAGGATCAAAAGACTGGTTGGAAATAGTGTTTGTGCAAGTTGATCTCCATCATTCCTCCCTTTTCGAAAGGATTTATCCTTGAATCAACTATATTATACAAAAATAAATCAGTAACATTAAAGGTATGTAGACACGTTATTTTGTCCGGGTTAATTTTTAGTAATCTGGAGCATGGACGTAAGAAGGGGCCTAGGGATCATATCAAAGGTAAATACAGAGATATGGCATTAAATTAAGTAGTTCAAGGTATCCGGGGACAAAAGATATGAGAAAATTCACAATTTTACTTGAATGTATCGATACATGGTTCTCCTGTATCAATACAATGCTCCAACGCACCAAAAATTTAAAATGTCCCCATTTGTATCAATACAACATGTAGATGTATCGATACATGAGCCGCTGTATCGATACAGGACCTCATGTATCGATACTAGGCCATGCCAGGACCAAAGCATGCATTCTGTAAAGAAATGTATCAATACATATCAACATGTATCGATACAGTGGTTCATAGTATCGATACAATGGT
>JBBYHM010000027.1:15394146-15406097 GCA_038381775.1 Adansonia rubrostipa | reverse complement strand
AAAAAAAAAAATTATAAGCATCATTTGAATACTATTGCATGTTTTGTTTTTTATTATAAAATTTATTATTATATATATAGCCTCATGTTACTGAGATAATATTTTTTCAATAATTTAGAATTTAAGTTCATTTTTCCTTTTTTTGGATAAGTAATAAATGCCCTTAGAATTTAAGTAAGAAAGATTTTTTTTTAATTTTTGAAATTAATTATTAATTTTGATAAATATTATCATACGAATATATTATTATATGTAGTAGTATATTTACTTAGGTATTGAAAATAAAAAATAAAATCGTTAACTATTATTTATTATTAACTGAGTATAAAAAACTTTGTGAATCAATTTGCATCAAATTGTGGAGTTATATATTTATATTGAAATGAAAGCAAAGTAAAATAACAATATCATTATAGTGTGACTCAAAGGTATATGTTTATGTACAAAATAATAGTAATAATTTCTTCTTTTTTTTTTTGGTTAAAAGTATAAAACTTGAATTTATTTTGGTATTTAATGAAGTCACGAGATTATTGACCAAATTACTCCTAAAATGGTTTTAGAACCAAGAAAAATTAAATGCCCCACCATCACCAAAGTTTGGAAAAGTACAGACCTTGAATGAGAAAGAAAGCGTGGTAGTACCAATTAACATCATTTTCTCCCACGCGCCACGGATGCAAGTATGACTTGTCAGGAACTCCCCAAAAAACCCTTTCAAACGAAAATATTTCAATTATAATATTTTTATTATACTATTATAAATATTTAATCATAATTAAAAATTATCTAAAAATTTATAACTTATAAATATAAATTTCATATAATTTTTTATAAATTTTATATAATATTAAATATAAATTAATTAATTATAATACAATTATATCTTTTCAAACTTTTTTTCTTAAACTACTGTCTTTTCAGTAAAAATAAGAAAAGAAAAAGGGTGGGAGTGTCGACGGTTTCAATTGCTCCTTACCGTTCACTTTCACTCAACCTATTAACGTCACTCGCCTTCGCTTTTTCTCTAATTTTCTTTTGTCGTTTCCTTTGATTTCTCTTTCTAACTTTACCGGGGTCCACCTCCCAAAACTATCGATTGTGGGACCACTCCTTCCATGCTTCCCTTTTTTTTTTTTTTTTAAATCATTATGATGCCATTGCTTTGGCTTTGATCTTCGATTGTGATAGAAGCCTCCCTTTAAAAAATAAAATAAATAAATATACAAACTGACAAAAAATATCATTATTTTGCCAGTTGTTGTCCATTTCCTAATTCACCCGGAATCAATATTTTTTGGATTTTTATGAGTAAAAATAAATAAGGTTTCACTGGAAAATCTTTATTATTGATTGATGCACATAATATTTATAGTTAACAGAAACAGAAAAATGCAGTGGCTAATAAAGAAAAAGTAAAAATATACTTATTTAATATATATTAAAAATATTAATTACTGACTTATATATATAAAAAAAGAGTTGAATGACATGAATGCATGATGTGGTCATTACTTTAAAGTCGACGCTTGTTCCGAGGTTTTTGTTTACCCAACCACTGCTCCTCCTGCCCGAAAATCTATGTCAGCCTGCCAATGGGCACCTGCACGCGATTTCGTACTGTATACGTGTGGCTTAGTGCTTGTCACCACCGCAGCACCATGATCCTCTTTATCATGCCACGTGGCATTTCGAAACTCGACAAAAACCTGAAACTATGTTTGTCAAGGTATGCAATTATTTTGACGGTGCGAAGAGCAAAGATCTCGTACGCCACGATCTTATTTGTCGATGCTAATTCAAAAATTTGACGGTTGCGATTGCATTAAGGACAAACCAATAAGATACTGGTACTTTTTCTCCGGGACCATACTCTACGTTCTTGTAAAAAAAAGAATTGATTTCCAAAAATTAAAAAAAAAAAATGTATCTTAGTCAGTCAGTCACTGAAATTTAAGAGCCGTTAATTAATTGTTGGAGAAAAATGGAGCAAAATTTATCATGTGGGAGACGAGGGAGCACATTTTAGTAGGGACAAATGTAATAAATGTTGATTTGAGCTTAGACGTTATTAAATATTGTTTTTAAAATTAATTAATTTAATATTTATATTTCGTATTTACTTATTTCTCAAATACACCGACCTTCCCAAATTCATTAATCATTTCATGTTCATATCTTTCTATAGTTTTTTTTTCCCCCCCTCAGTATCTACACGTTCATTCGTATGGCTCACTGACTTTTTTTTTTTTGGCGTGAAACAGCAGTCTTGATTTTAATGGCCATGACTTTGCAGAAGATTTATTTGGTTTTGTATTTTAATTTAGCTTTTAATATAGTGTATAAAATTTTTGTTTTTTATACATATTGATCCTTTGAATAAATACAGATAATCAAATTCTTACATGATAATTAGTAATTTATGAGAATTTGATACGTACCAAAAATATTATATCAACGTAAAAATAAAAATTTAAAATTATATATAAAATAATTTAAATTTTTTTAAAAAATTTTATCTTGATGTGAAACAAATGATATTATCTTTTTGTCACATGTCAAGCTTTCATTGAAGGTTGACTATCACATCAACTTTTGATTAACAATTTTAGTATAAAAGGTTAATATATATGACAATAATAAATTTTAAGTATCAAATTAATAATTTTTTTTAAGTATCAAACTGAAAAATTAAATAAAAAAATATAAATATCAAATGAATATTTAATTAAATGATATTAAATAACTTTATTACTCAATGATATTATTTGTTTTATATTTATCAAAATCAATTACTTAAATGTCTGTTTAAGAATTGTTCCATGTCGTTCGAAAGTCTCAATGCTGATAGATCATTAGTTCAATTATCTTCTACTCCATTATATAAAAATAAAACAGAGTTCATTTTTATATTTTTATAATAAATGTTTTTGAATAATATAAATCAAATAAAAATATTATATATTTCATTTCATGTCAAGCTGTTGAATCATTTATTAAATTAAAAAATTTCATTAACAAAATGAATTTAAATAAAATCTGTTGTATTGGAACATGGGCGTAGTCCCCTCTCATGGGATCAATTATGTTTATCCTAATTATTGATGAGTAAGCGGCAAGCCTCACATGGGATGAATCATATATCATAATAGTGCAATGGCATAAGTTAAAACCCTTAAAAGATTTACAGATTATTTTAAAGTGCTTAAATTAAAAAGGACATTAAAGTGAGATTTGATTCTTATGACAATCTTCACATTTTAAACAACACTTTAATGACATTGCTAGAGCTTTTTGGAACATTAATTAGGCTGGCTTAGAGCATATAGTCTAATTGCATTCATTTAAATGAAAATTAAAAATAAAGGGAAAAGTTAAAAAAAAAATAATAATAATAAAGTACTTGCATCTAAGTATCGGACCCATTCTTTTTAATAAATAATCAAATTTTGCCACCCATCAAAGAATAATTAATCTTTTTTTGGTTAGTGCTGTCAACTGTGCTTGATTATTTCTTTTGGAATATGAATATTATTGCATTTTAATCCTGGTATATTTGATAATTTATACATAATATGATAATATAAATATTATATAAATATATTAAAAATTTATAATATAAATTATTAATTTATAATATTTTTATTAATATATAATATTTAAATATAATTATAATTAATAAATAATATAAATATTACATGAATTTCAACGTCTACGTCAGAGTTAAAATAGATGGCGATGGGAACAGATTTTGCATTTCCACCACGGAAGTATGACGTCTCTTTCAACGTCCCTTTCTTTCACTGGCCCTTTCACTTGTAAACAATATAAAATATGATAGAGTAGCATATATTTATAATTTATTTGTATGCAAATAATTATTATCGGTAGCTATTATAAACACATAGAAATTAGAAATTTTAAAATTAAGATTTGCCTCTTATCAATGAATGTAAAATCGGATTGAAGATTAATTTGTCAAGATCAACGTTTCAAATAATTTAATTAATCTAATTGATCGATGTAATTAAAATAATTTAATTATTAAATATATAATTTTAATTAAATAAATATTTGCATTCAAATATTTATTTTAATAATTGATATATGTTCTTTTAGTCAAATATATATATATATATATATAATAAGTATTTAATAAAAACGTTCAACATATAATTAATAAAAGTTTAAAACCCGTCATTTACGACCATCTTTTTAAATGAAAAAAAAATTAAAATTTTATTTTTTATTTTTACTAATTAATTCATTGAATGACCGATTCTCAACTACTAATCGAACAGACTTCGATTCCCGATTGATATGATATGATTTTTTTCACCAATGCCTTTCACTTTACACGCCTGAAATGTTGAACAAGAAATTACTGCTTGACATTGACACGTTCATGTTTTCTAACTTCAATTACTTTTTTTTTGGCTTTTCATTTCATAAAATGTTAAAATATGTGAATCTCAATCGTCATCTAGTGGGTAAAAATGGACAAAGAAATCAACCCATTGATTTGGTGAAACATAAGGACCAGAAAACTGACCCATCGATGTAGACACCGAAGAAATTTACCCTTTCTTTTTTTCTTAAAAAAAAGGAAATTTTATTATTATTTGTTTTGTTCTTTGATTCCTTGATTCTGTGAGTGCCGTTGGAATGACCCCTAGATTTAATTGATTCGAATCCTCAGATTAGTGGGCCATGCCATCTAATTTTTTGAATTTGTCGTCCAAACTTTCTCCCGAATTCGATTCTTTTTCTAGCAACAATATTCTTCTTTAATGCTTTCGTGTTCGTAATCAACAATTATTTTGAAATGTCGGAATATTATTTCAGAGGAGGAGGTCGAGATATGTCCAATAATTTTATGTATAAGTGTCATGTTTTATATTTTTTATATTAATTATATAAATAATTAAATATAAATAAAATAAAATTATTAAATATATTAATTAATTATAATTATCTTATATTTATATTTATATTTAACAAATATATTTTACTGTGCTTTTTATATTATTTTTGTTTTTCGGAATACTTGTTGGTCGTAAAATAAGTTGTCATTAAGTTTCTAATAATGTCTAAAACATAGAAACTGAGACCATGGAAAAAATTTTTATAAATAAATGTTTTTTTCTCCACGTATTCCTAATAATTTAACCACTCGAAACAATACGATAACAGTACGAATTTTCCACCTTTTTTTTTAGCTTAATTAAAAACATAGGCACAGATACATAGTTTGGACTATTCACCATGAGATTCATTCAAATATAATTTTTTTTATATAAAAAGAAGCTGTTCCTTATAAAAAATTTTGACTAAACATTTTACTTATTTCATATTTGTTACTAAAATAGAAAAAACAAACGATAAATTTAGGAAACAACCATAGTTTTAAGCGCATACTTAATTTGCATATAAAAAATTGAGATTTGCTCAAACACAGATAAAAAAAATCTTGTTATGTAAGCCTTGTGCTACTCTTTATTTTATTTTTTTCAAGGCCTTTTTGTTTTATATATAGATTTTATAGCAAATTGAAAATAATTTCGAGTCAAGTCCGAAAATTTTATTCTTTTTTGTAATTTAATAATTTAATATAAAATATTATTACTTTATTTTTTTAAATTAAATTTTTTTATATTAATATATTATTTTTATCACGTTTAATATCACGTTAATGAGTTTCGTTAATTAACATTTCTTTATTTAATGGAACCTAAAAAAAAAAACCACAATTCTCTATTTAAGACAGCGGCGTTAACACGTGATTGATATGATGCACCGCACGTTACAAAAAAAGTTGGCTGTTTTTCACATTGACACGTGGATTTAACACTTTAACTTACGTGACAGTAAGAGATCTGATTCTAGCCCAAACTACAAGGCAAGGCATCTAACAACTACATTTATTTATCCACGTGTAGCAATAACTTGGTCCCACGTGTGTCTCTGAAGCACCAGCATGTTCCCCTTTTTATTTAACCTTTTTTCTGGGGTTTTTAATTTTGATTTATAATTTAATATCACAATATATATATATATATATATCGGTGAGCTTTTGTAGTTCTTTAAGGTGGCATCCATCCCATCCCAAGCAACCTTTGTTTTTCCTTTCTTTTTTTATTTATTTTAATTTGTTGGCCTACCTTTCTAGGAATTAAAAAGGGTTATTCTTAAATTAAATTAAATGTGTGGATTATTTAATTAGTCGAATCAGTGAATAATAGAGTTTGTCAGAGCTGGGTGGCATAAAAATTAGTGAGCTTCAGCCACGTATGGAATTAAATTTGGGAAGTTGGCAAGTGCAATCTTGACAAAGGATCTTATGGAACGGCTATTTTATGCGTTTATATATTTTTTATTCAACTTATTATCACAATATTTTTTAAATAATTGTCTTAAAAAAATATTTTTATAATAATTTTTTTACAGTATACTTAATAATCAAATAATAAATAACAATTCATTAATAATTTATATAATAAATGGAAGAATATATATATTAATATGGTATAGTGATTTTATACAATTTTTTATCATGCGAATCTTTGAGTCTTGTATAAGGGAAGCCTCACTGGTGTCAGTTGAGAACTTGAGATATCAGCCCATTTCATTCATTTTTGGACCATGATTCGTGAGCCCTTTCATCCCAATGTACTGATTCTTAAACCCACCTAGAATAAGATCAAGGCAACCCAGTTCAGCGGCCTGGGCTCTGGCTAAAACCTTTAATTTGGATAGAAGATTTTTTCCCTAATGAATGAACATTGACTACTGAATGGGACCACTTGTTTTCCCCTTTCCGCCTTATATATATATATATATTATTTTATATTAATTTGTTAACAAAATATCCGTTTATCTTTTTCTTTATTTGCTTATATTTGATTTTTTTTATATTTTTAGATATTTCCAAGCAAGGTAAAAAAAAAAAACCTAAGCCTTTTAAAAGCTTTTAAAATGTCAACTTCACCAGCAATGTTAATTAGAAGAGGTTAAAGAGTCTAAAAATTTTATATATTATTTTTCATCTCCTAAAAAAAAAAATCAAACTATTTGACACATATGAAACAAGTACTAAATTGAGGCTACTAGTGAACCAGGTGCGAGATCAATTCAACCTAACAATTGAGATTTTTCAATGTTTCACATCTACCCACTAAAGCAAATTGTAAGCTTTTGAAGTAGTAAACATATATATATATATATATATATATCATCCGTCTGCCAAATAAGTGATTATTTTTGCCAAAGTTGCAAAATGCAATCATGAAACAGCCACAAAAGTTTGTCTCGCATAATTGACTGCAAATCGCTTTTGGTTGACTTGGTACCATATCTTTGGTTACTTTAGAAATCATTAGGAGAAAGACTTCGGTAAACCTAATTCTTTTTTAAGTAAGTAATTAAATAATCTGCAATCAATAAGAAGTTGAATTTTTTATATTTTGTTTGGATGAAAAAAAAGTGAAAAACACGTTATACCAAAAAAAAAAAAAAAAAGCGCAACATACAAATCTTCTCATAAAAGAGTAAAAATAAAATTAGTTAAGAATTTTTTAAGCATCAAGAATGTAAATTACTTCTAATAATTTCTATATAAGTTTTGCTATATATGATAAATGTTGCCATTTGAAAAAAATAGGAAATTTAAAAAAAAAAGTTTTGAAAATTTGTAAAACAAAATACAGTAATAACATGTTAGTATTACATAATTTTATTTTTTTATTAATATCTTGAGTCAAATAATAGCATTCTAATTAAAGAAAATATAAACTCTAAATAAATACAATAAGGATATTATATTTTTTTTAATTTTTATCTTAAAAATTTACCTGCTCGACTTGAAAAATTATTCATAATTTTTTTTTTTAAATTTTAAAATAGCTTTTTAAACCGACGTCGGAGGTGTACATATATCTAGTATACACCTAAAATTCCTTTTCACAAAGATGTAATAGTTTTATTAAAAAAAAAAACATATATACGTGAATAAAAATAGGTTTATCATTTAAATATTTGACTACAAACCATTAAAATAAAATCTTCACACTTAATAAACTCTTATACGTGTTTAATTTCAATTAGAAAATGAGATATAAAGATATTTAAAAAAAAATTGAGAATATAAATTAAGTTCCTTATTTAGTTCCAGCCCTTGTGATTATCAATTTACATCATATAGAATCCAAACGCGACATTGTTATCCCATTTGAACGTTCCAACGTGTTATCCAAGTCGTTTGCAACCCCACCAACCCTCAAGCAGCCTGGTAGTATTTGATCATCCTATCTCGTCAGCTTGCTGACGTGTATCTCCCCCACAATATACGTACATCCAACGGTTCAGAAGTCGCCACAAAGGGACCCTCTTCATCGGAGGATGGAAGATATTTCCTTTTTTATTTTATTTTTTTGTACTTTTTTGTACGCTGTTCATATTTTTTGTTTTATCTATACAAAAATTAAAAAAAAAATGTTGACTAAAATCAGAAAACTATGTTTTTCTTAGTCCACTATATAATTATAAATCAGCACTTTCAATCATACAATAATATGATAACATGATTTAATACTAAAAAGTATTATCATATTTACTTATTCGCTTTAAGTATATGATCTGTCAATATATGATCTGTCATAATATTTAAATATCTTATTAAAATTTTGATATTTTGTATTTAAATCAACGTTCATACAAGAACTGCGTGCAAAGTGGCTGTAAGAATTGTCCCAAACAAAAGAAGGTGATTATAACAAAAGTATTGTTTAAATTAGTGTCTTATTAAAATTTTGATATTTTGTATCTAAATTAATGCTCATACAACGAAACACGTCACTTATAATTATTATAGTATAATTAATTAATTATAAATTTAAATTATGTAAGGTTTATAAAAATATTAAGTAAAATTAATCATATTAAATAATAAACTTTTTATATAATTTTATATTGTGATTAGGTAATTGTAAGATCGTAAGAAAAAAATTTGTAGGGTGAATGTTATAATTGAATATAAAGTGGTTGTGATAAGTTAGAGAAAAAAAAAAAAAGGTGATTATAACAAAAGTTTTGTTGAGTTATAACTTAATCAATTCCTTTTTATATTCCTCTCTCTCTCTCTCTATATTTATATAAGTTAAGAAAAGTTTGAAGTTTTAAAATAGCTTGAATGACTTTATTTAATTAAATATACTCCTATATTTTAATTAAAATTATATTTTAAATGTAGTATAATGCATTATTTGATTTTGAATTTAATGAAATTTTAGTTGATCCATCCTTTAGTTTTGATATTAAACTCTCCTTTATAATATTAGATTACGATGAAAAAGAAAGTGAGCAAAAAAGAATTACGTTTTGAAAAATTGTTTCGGTGGGTAGTTTTCAGGTGTAGAAAAACAATTTTTTTAAAGTTCTAAGCGCTTTGTGTTTAGTTAACATATCAATTCAATAAATTTTCAATATAATACTAAATTATGAGTAGTTAAAAGTATAAATAAAAATTAGATTAAAAAGTAAATTTATTACCGTATTATACGTGATTATTAAAATTTTTCATTCTATTTTATTTTTATTGGTATTTGTTACTATACTTTTGAATTAAATATAAATTTTTTAATATAATTTAACTCAATATTGAATTTTTTTACTCTATTTTTTTAATAAAATTGTCATTAAATTTTAATTTTTATTGAATTTTATCATCCAACTTTGATTTTGCATAATTTTAAGATAAAATTTAATAAAAAATTTCTTCAAATATTGTATTTTAAGATAAATTAATTAATAAAGGATGATAATAACATTAAGCTTTAATTTTTTTATAAAATAAAAATTTTATGTTAAATTTTTAAATTAATTTTATCTTCAAATATTTTAAAATCAAAGTTGAGTAGCAAAATTTAGTTAAAAAGTAAAATTTAGTAGCAATTAATCTCAAAAGTAAAATAATAAATATCAACTAAAATAAATTATAGTTGTAAATTTCAATATTCACTTATAATTATTATATCAAATTTGCCTATTAACCTATAAAATTTTAGTTTCTAAAAAAATTATAATTAGTGAGTAATTTTTATTTTATAAAAAAATATTAACTTTTTTGAGTTTACTAAGTTAATTTTTTTAAATTTAGTGAGTAAAAAATAATACCAGGCTTAAATCATTTCTGTTGTAGACAGCATATATATATATATATATATATATATATATATATATAGTATAGGTAAACAATAAGAAAATTTTTTTTGATAAATATAAAAAATAACGAATATGAAAACGTTGCCGTATGTTCAGGTAAAAATAGTGAAATAGCAAGACAAAGCCAGCATCCCCGTTGCCCGGTCAGTCCAGGCAACACGCACCAACTTGTTTCTTTTTCATTATATTATCATTTCCCTTTCTTCTATTTAAACCTCAACGAAAAGAATTAATAATCCATCTCTCTTTCGGTTTTTCTTAATTCTATTTGTTTCTCCCAGAAGCGAAGGTATTTGAAAATGGCGGAATCGGTGGAATTGCCTGCTCGTTTAGCCATTCTTCCGTTCAGAAACAAAGTTCTATTGCCTGGCGCCGTTGTTCGAATTCGCTGCTCTTCACATAGCAGGTCCTTTAAGTAGTTTTTGTTGGATATCTGACTAAATTTCATTAACGAGTTACGAATCTTCACTCGCGTGTTTGTTTCCCTAGAAAATCAAAGTGTGGAAAATTTTTATGACTTCAAAATGTGGAATCATGATCTTTGCTCTGATTCGCTCTTTCCAAAACTTGAATGAATTTAATTTTTTGCGTGTTCATTGCGTTGGGTTTAGTTTCTTCTGGTTTTTCTAGTGAAACATACGCGCCTTTTGAAGTCTTAGAGTTTTCTAATTCAAACTCATATTAACCTTTCGAATTCTCGGTTCTTGGAAATTCAAGCTATTTCTTAAATTCCACTCGAATTTTTTTTGTCCGTTTGCCGTTTTATTTTATTTAATATTTTTGTTTATTTTAGCTGGATAATAGATATGGAATTAGTAGAATGACGGTTTGGTTCGTTATTTGTTCTGCACGGAAGTTTGAATATTATATAATAAAGTGGTTTGACTATTGCAGTGTGAAATTGGTGGAGCAAGAGTTATGGCAGCGAGAAGAGACAGGATTAGTTGGGATTCTTCCGGTTCGAGACGCTGCTGAGATGACCTCGATGGATTCTGTGTTATCTCAAGAAGGTTGTTTGTGAACTTGTTTTGCTATCAAGAAGTACAGTTTTCATTTTCCTTGTTTGAAGGAATATCTCTAGTTTCATAGGTGAGAGTTTTTAAATGATTTTCAGGTGTAGCAAATGAATCCAGGGAGCGAAGCTCAAAATTTCAGATTAGCACATCAGATGCTCAGAAGGTTGATGAGAAAAACCATCCGGAAGTTATTCATTGGCATAATAGGTATTTTTTCAGTTAATCATCTGCTATTATATTGTGCTTTGGGTCAATTTCGTCTCTATTTTGCTGATGTCAAGATTCAAGACCTTGTTATTTACTCATTTGGTTCTTGTCATGAGGTAATACTCTATTTATGGTGCTAGATTTTGTTTGATTTTATATCTCAGGGGAGTGGCAGCACGAGCTTTGCATCTGTCCAGAGGAGTGGAGAAACCGAGTGGGAGGGTCACATACATTGTTGTCCTTGAAGGTTTATGCAGATTCAATGTAGAAGAACTTAGCACGCGAGGACCATACTGCACTGCAAAGATATCTCCACTTGAGATGACCATGGCCGGTTAGTTGGTATCACATTCTTTCTTGTGCAAACACACTGTTGTTTCTGTTGGACAATTATTTTCTTCCACAGGTCTCTCTCTCAATCTCTAATTCCAGAATAAAGATTATGTCATATGGTCTCTGTCTAGATCTGACTCTGGGTGCGTCTAGATATTATGCTAATATATATATATA
>JBBYHM010000027.1:15382319-15394046 GCA_038381775.1 Adansonia rubrostipa | reverse complement strand
ATAAAGATTATGTCATATGGTCTCTGTCTAGATCTGACTCTGGGTGCGTCTAGATATTATGCTAATATATATATATATTTGTCGCATTTGAAAAATTGGAATGTTGTTTATGGTTCTACCATGTACCAGTTTAAGGCATTATGTTGTCATCTGTACATTGAGTTTCTTCTACCTTTTAATTATGTTTAGAGATGGAGCAAGTGGAGCAAGATCTGGATTTTGTAGCATTGTCTCGCCAGTTCAAAGCAACTGCCATGGAGCTTATTTCTTTTCTTGAGCAGGTAAAGTATGTTATCTATTCTTTTCACTTATCATTAGCTATGACTTATGCCATAAAGCCATTAAAGGTTGTTATTCCTTTTTTTGATTGGAAACTTTGGCTATGTCTTTATGGTGTAATTCTAGTGATAATTCATGTTCCTCTGCTGCTTGTAGAAACAAAAAACTTGTGGAAGGATAAAAGTTCTCTTGGAGACGGTCCCTCTTCACAAGGTGGCCGATATATTTGTTGCTAGCTTTGAGATTAGTTTTGAAGAGCAGCTTTCGATGTTGGACTCCATTGATCCCAAATTAAGGCTTTCAAAAGCTACTGAATTAGTTGACCGGCATTTTCAGGTGAGTTATTTACTTATGGTTAATGTTAAGTCAATGTAGTTATTCTTCTGGACTTTATCCAGTCATTTAATATATTACTTGTGCAGTCAATACATGTAGCAGAGAAGATTACAGGAAAGGTTAAAGGGCAATTGTCAAAATCACAGAAGGAGTTTCTTTTGCGACAGCAGGTTAGCTTTCTTATTTGAACTTCAGCTATTGAGTGACTGGAAAGTAGAGGGAACTACAAATTTTGATTGTTATAAACTAATTAATAATTTATGGTTTTTATTGTCGAGCTGTTTGTATTGCAGCAGTTGGAGTGGATATGATCCACAAGTAAAGCTCATTTTTGGTGGTTTCTGATTTCTAATATTTGGAGCTATGCTGGCTTCTGGAAAAACCTTTATTTGGTTGTTAAATGCATAGCAATATTTTCTGAGTTTAGCTGCCTAAATATTTGTCATGTCGCTATTGAAACATATTCCAGATGAAGGCCATAAAAGAGGAGCTTGGAGACAATGATGATAATGAGGATGATTTGGCTGCCTTGGAAAGAAAGATGCGGAGTGCAGGGATGTCTTCCAAAACCTGGAAGCATGCCCAGAGGGAGTTAAGGTATTATTAGTTGAGATAACATTTTAATCAAAAAATCTTGTAAGGTTGCCCATGTATAGTGTTTCAATGGCCAGAAAGTAGTTGTTCATGATATTAATGGAAGCTATAAACTTAATTTGTTGCTGATGGTATCGCTTCTTTCCTTTCTTGGTTTCCAATTGCTTTATTGAAAAAGTAATGCGATCCGAACTTGTTGGTATCCTTTCATTGGATGTGATGTTTAACAAAGTTTGTTTGTTTCATTTCAGGATGCTTAAGAAAATGTCACCGCAGCAACCTGGATATAATAGTTCACGTGTTTACTTGGAGCTCCTTGCGGATCTGCCATGGAAGAAGGCCAGTGAAGAACAGGAACTGGACCTAAAGGCTGCAAAAGACCGGCTCGATAGTGACCACTATGGTTTATTCAAGGTCAAGCAACGGATTATTGAATATCTGGCTGTTCGCAAGGTTGACCACTTATCTACTTATTGTTGCCTTGAAGGGCTTTAAGATTTCTATTTTCACTGTGATGTTCATTTGGTTTGAATTATTTGCACTCAGCTTAAACCAGATGCTAGAGGTCCAGTTCTGTGCTTTGTTGGCCCACCAGGTGTTGGGAAAACATCATTAGCATCATCGATTGCTGCTGCTTTGAGCAGAAAATTTGTGCGTATATCCCTGGGTGGGGTCAAGGATGAGGCTGATATCCGTGGGCATAGGAGAACATACATTGGAAGCATGCCAGGGCGTCTTATCGATGGGTTAAAGGTAAAATATATTACGTGGATTAGAATGTGATTCTAGACTTTATATTCTGCGCTATTGCATACTGATTTTGGAATGTTTTTGTATCAACTGCTTAAGAATATCCATTAGAGGCCTAGACCGTAATCACACAACATCATTTAGATTTCATTGTTCTTTGAGAAATGCTCTGGGTCTACTTTTTGATTAAACTATTTATTAGTCTGCAGGGATATCATGCTCTAGACTCTGCAGTCTGCAACTTCATGAGCGCTTTAATTTTGATCATGTAGTCAATTTCCATTCTTAAATATGCCGCATTGTTTATACCATGATTCTGTGCATCACTGCATTAATGTATGTAGGGAATTATGGTGCTTTTTTACCTCATCAATTAGTTTGAGAACCTGACAGAGTTACTTAGAACTAAATGAAAGATTAGATTTCTAGATTGCAATGCCAAATTTATCTCAGGCTGAACAATTGTTCACATTTCTATCATATGTGGAGAATATATAGAATATGAAGCATTGAGAACCGAATTCCCCAAATTAAGAATATCAAACATCTTCATGGGAGAATTTTGATTATATGTCAATGTTTATTGGTCTCACTCTAATGATCTTTTAACTTCTGGCTTCTAGAGAGTAGGTGTTTGCAACCCAGTCATGCTTTTGGATGAGATTGACAAGACATGTTGTGATGTGCGTGGTGATCCTGCTTCAGCTCTGCTGGAGGTTCTTGATCCTGAGCAGAATAAATCCTTCAATGATCAGTATCCTGCTTTCTTCTAGGTTCACGGTGAACCTTGATTTTGGACTAGAATTTACTTTATACATCTGTTATGACTAAATCCTTGAAAGGACTGCATTGTTGCTTTATTAGATGGCTTTTATTTAAGATTTAATCCATTAGCATTTTTTTGAACTGCATACGGCATTGTTACAGATTTTACATTTTTATTTGCATTTGTCACGTCTATCACTCTGAAACAATTTTGTGAATGTGAGTGGATCCCTTCTGGTTCTTTAACTAAGGTCGTATAGCTATTTGAATGTGCCATTTGACCTTTCAAAGGTGATTTTTGTGGCTACTGCAAATAAGGTGCTGCCTATTCCTCCTCCACTCGTGGACAGGATGGAAGTCATTGAGCTGCCTGGATATACAGCTGAAGAAAAGCTCAGAATAGCTATGCAACATTTGATTCCACGAGTTTTGGATCAGCATGGATTGAGTTCTGAGTTCCTTCAAATTCCAGAGGTATTTAGCATCACATATGTATCTTTCTGCATTTTGAGGCTTATACTTATGTACTCGATAATATTGGGTGTTTTGTCATGTTCATTTAGCATTGCATTTCATTTATTTCTTTGCAATCTAATACCTTATTGTGTAATCTTCTCTTATTATTATTTTTTTTTTAATTTTGGTAGGCCATTGTTAAACTTGTCATTCAGAGATACACTAGGGAAGCTGGTGTCCGTAATCTGGAGAGGAACTTGGCTGCATTGGCTCGTGCTGCTGCAGTGAAAGTTGCTGAGCAAGAACAGTCTGTCTCAGTTAGCAAAGATTTTCATAAGCTAGCTTCTCCAATGCTAGATAACAGGCTTGCTGAGGGAGCTGAGATGGAAATAGAAGTCATTCCGATGGGCATAAACAATCATGAGATAACCAATGCATTCAGAATTGCCTCACATTTGCTTGTTGATGAGGCTATGCTGGAAAAAATATTGGGGGTAATAATTCCTTGTATTAATTCTTTTATCAGGATATTCACGTTTGTTTATGGTCAAGCATGATGATTCACTTCTGTAAATCTTTAGAATTGGTGTTCCTCATTTGGATACATCTTAATATGGTTTTTTAAATTTTGGGTAGGGGGTGCAGTTGTCATGATATTGAAGTTTTTGAAAACTAAAACTTTTTGGTTTTGAGCTTTTCCTTTTCTGCTGCTTGAGGCATTAGCTCTTCGCATATGATATGGTCGAAAGACTTGTGTAGGTTTATGATGACAATAGGTTGATTTTTATATTCTTTCTTGGCACGCCTGCGGTTTCTTTACTCTCTAATGCAGCCTCCTAGGTTTGATGACCGAGAAGCTGCAGATCGTGTTGCCACTCCTGGAGTATCTGTTGGGCTTGTTTGGACCACATTTGGAGGAGAGGTTCAGTTTGTGGAGGCTACATCTACGGTTGGAAATGGTGGATTGCATCTCACCGGCCAACTTGGTGATGTTATTAAAGAATCAGCACAAATAGCACTGACATGGGTATGCTCGTGAATATAACTCGTCTGTTCTGCTCCTTTGTCATTATTATTAATCGTGCTTTAATTGCTTGTGAGGTTGTCATTGAAGCATGCTGCCAGAATTGTCCAACCTATAAATGGTAATAGAAAATGTATTTTTAGGGTTTTGATATAAGAGTTTCCAATTTTTCAGGTAAGGGCCAGGGCAGCGGATCTAAAGTTGGCAGTTGCTGAGGAAACCAGTCTGCTGCAGTGCAGAGATATTCACATACATTTTCCTGCTGGGGCTGTACCGAAGGATGGGCCTTCAGCTGGTGTGACCCTTGTAACGGCTTTGGTTTCACTATTTAGTCAGAAAAGTGTAAGAGCAGATACAGCAATGACTGGAGAAATGACGCTGAGGGGTCTCGTGTTACCTGTTGGCGGTCTCAAGGATAAGGTGTGTTTCATGAGCTAGTCCCGTTATTTTTCTTGGTTGCTGGAGAACAAATGCTTCTGCTTCTCATCATTTTCAACAGTTTTTTTGGTATACAAAATGTGCAGATACTAGCAGCTCACCGTCATGGTATCAAGAGAGTTATTCTGCCGGAGAGAAATCTAAAGGACTTAGTTGAAGTATCAGCAGCTGTGCTTTCCAGTCTAGAGGTAAGTTTTTTTTTTTTTGGTTCTTTTTATTTGAAGCAAAAATATTAATCAAGGCATAAGTCAGTATATTTTGCCATCATTAATCAGCATGTCAACATGTAATTATAATTTGGTTCTGTTTGCACACAAGTTTTTGCCATTGGTGTGGGTTCCTAAGGTATTTGATCGGGGGGAACGAGAATCTGAATGGCACCTTTGAATAATTTGAGTTGCTTGCTTCACTGATAGCATTTGTACTGTGGATATTACAATACACCTTTTTTCAAGGACTGTTTCAAAGTGAATTTCATTGTATTTTGCATCTCACAGAAATGATTATGACGGTCGAAACAATCGAACCTTTTATATTTTTACAATCAAATAGCATTTAATATTTACTTTATATATATATATATATTGTTTCACTGTCAGATTCTGGTGGCAAAGCGAGTCGAAGATGTGTTGGAATATGCATTTGATGGGGGGTGTCCTTGGAGACAACCCTCGAAATTATGACAAAAGCCCTTAAAGGCACATTTGACATGTCAGCTCCATTGACCGGATTACTTGGCTTGGCTCTTCTCTCAGAAGTCAGAACATACAGTTCCAACATTTATTGAGCTGCTGCCATGAACAATCGAGGATTCAAGACATGTAAATAATGTCAGCTCAGCCGTCTGTTTGGAAGTTTCCTGTATAAATTGTGGGGGGTACGTTTCCTTTTTTGTTCTTTACAAGCTGTATTTCTGAAGCAAGTTGTCCCATTCCTTCTAATTTATTCTCATTTTCCGTTTTCCTCCATAATTATGATTTTTTTTTCCTGTACAATTTATTTATAGCCACGCTGTTTGCAGTTATTTTTGAATTAAGAAAAGTATATTTGCAACTTACCACACAAATATTGATATTCACATGGAAAAAAAAATGTAAATGTGCTCGACATCGAACAATGAAGGTCTTTCTTTCTTGTTTAACATCTTTCAATGCTTTATGATCCTAATTGATCACTCCCATTACGATAAGATTACAAACATAAACATGATACGGAAAAAAAAAATTATAACACAATATAAGCATGAATAATGCAAAAAATAATATAAGCACAAATACGTCGATTTAGGCTGAAAAATTTATTTCAAAGTCCGAAAGGTATCTTGACAGATCTCAGTTGTTAGTTGATGCACAAATTGGAAAGCAGTATGATAAAAGCCTGAGAATTCAATTGAGCAGAGTTGATTAAGAAAACAATTAGCCTATAATTGCAAAGGTCATTGCACTGTGAACATCAACACCTATTTGGGCTTCAGCTTTCTCCAAATCAGAAGTAGTAGCTGCGTGAGCTAAGCTGAGCTTTTGGGTTGAACTCTGCCGGACCTTTCTGGACTAAGGCGGCGTCGATGCGGTCAGAATGGCACTGGTTCCACATCAACAATATCAGCAACAGAGTTGGCATGTGATAAGAACAAAGCCACTGCTCACGAAATATTTTGTTACATTATTTTCTTCATGTAATCTGACAAGATCCCAGGTTTCAGCTAAGCAATCGTAGGAACATGTCCAGGCAAAACACCCATCTGTCCGGTTATCGCCGAAACTATTACCATCTCAAGCTGGTAAACACTAAATGCACTTTTAAGTCAGAAACTTAGGTATATAAATATTATAATGTCTCAAAAACAGAATTTTTATTCTAAGACCCCCCATTATTTCGTCTTCTAAGTGCCGGAAACCTTATTTTTGGTTCATCGGCATTCAGTACCATACATTCGGCTTGGTCGGTTTATAACGGTTAACCCCCAAATTTATGAAATTTTAAGTTGGATTGGATCATTGGACGACCATTATTTATTTATTTTTTGGAAAACCAACATATGGTCCATTGCTTTCGCATTCCCAAATGAAATCTGTATATGGGTAGCCAGCCTAAGCCCACATCGTGATATCGCAAAATTAAAAACAAAAAAAAAAGTCGCGGGCAGCCTTTCTCTGCGATATCAGAGCCAGGTTTCGATCGGGACCTGTGGGTTATGGGCCCACCACGCTTCCGCTGCGCCACTCTGATTCTTTGATCGATTTAACTCTAGTTTAAATTCTTATAAGAGGATTAAATTGGAAAGCTATGCTCAATCCAATGTATTTTCTTTATCTGAGGATATCAAATCAGTTTTCCACCGTTTAACCAAAATTTTCTTTTGTTTCTTCAGTTCTTCTAAGTGGATTTTTAGTGAAGAATTAATGGTTCACAAATCATGATTAATAACAAATTGCCTCTGATTTGCATTCTAATATCTCATCTCAATTCCAGTTTTTCTGTCTAATTTGAAATTCTTCTATGTCACTTTCTTTTTACAGTTTTAGTTGAAAAAGAAAAACAATTGTTGACCAAAGAAATTTCGCGGCCATCCGAGAAAGATTAGAAAAGCCCACAGGCATTTCCTTATCTCAGTTTCAGGTAGATAGGAAAGGATGTGAAGGAGAAGGCTGTCTGGCGGATCAATCAGTCTAATCCTTCATGATTTTTGACCTTTTCTTGTCTCTACTAGCCACTGTTAACCAGAGGAGGAAACGGACACAGAAGACAAAACAAAGAGGGAGGGGGGGGAAACACTTTAAAGGTGTGTTTGAAGTTGGAAGGAATCCCTTTTTTCGTCAAAATAAGAAATTTCTTATCACTGACACTCACAAGAATATTGGGTTATAAGGCCAACCTAGAAAACCAAATTGGAAAATTGGCTTGTATTTTTTTCTTTGGTTTTTAAGGTCGACGGTTGCTTCTACATGTGGCCACTCCATACTCTTGTACATTTTCAACAAATCAATTTAATTTTTTGTTGTTTCAATTCGAGGACTTCAAGATTTTAAAAATATTTTGAGTAAGCTCTATCACCATAAGCACGTTTAATGTGTGGTTTCGGTTCATAGGATACGATGGGGCTGGGTAGTAGTACACTACTAAGGGCGCCGAAGTTTAGAGTTAAGGCCAGGCCACGGATCGGTCACCACTTGGAAGTTGAATCAATTGATGGCTCAAGGCCTTTAGGACGTTTGAGTTGGTCAATTTTGCGTTCAAGACTAGAGGGAGTGGAAAATTCGAATGCTCTCTTTCAAATCATGCCAGCCTCTTGCAGAGAATTTCACATCTCAACTATACCCCGTTCTAGGTTTTACAAAGTACAGAGACTCATCTTCAGTCATCCCTGCTTTTTTTTGTAGGGGTACCCCAAAAAAAAACAAAGATGAAAAATGAAAATACCAGAAAACTGTGTCATCGTTTCAAGAAAAGGCATGAAAAACATTGCCAATCTACAATTCTTATGTCAAACAAACCCAATTTCTCACATCAAAGCCATCCACCAACATTTTATATCACCAACAGTAATGTCTACAAAGAAACACTTGACATATCGCCGTCAGTCTACTAACAATAGTGAAAGAGTATAATTACATGTCAAGGATGAGCTGAAAAAGGGTCAGGCGACTTTCCCCAGCATGCTGTACAAAAATTTTCACCTGTAACTGCTTCCTGTATTCTATCATAACGGGTTATTCCTTAAGTCAAACCTATGGCCTGCCCTCTTTTTATCATCAAACCCTTTCGACAAAACCTTATCATGTAAAGCTCCCTCTCTCTTCAATCAATAACCTTTTCTTCAAAAAAATGCAAAACTTCATGCAGTTATTTGGGGCTATCCTTCTCTTTCTCAGCCCTGGATGCACCGCCAGTGTTTTCACATAGCCCCCATAGCCATATTTATTAATTACCCTTTACTCCAATTACATTTATATTTCCACCATCAGGAATCATCTTACGGGGTTATGGGCAGTGGAATTAAACTGACCTCTAGCCGGCAAACATTTTTACACTGCAGAGCGGGATACATTTGGGTACATAAGGGCAGTAAAAACCAAGTTGCTGGTTGCAAAGACTATAACCCATTAAATCCAATGCGCCGTTATTCTTGACCATTATATTGAGGTTTCTCGTTTTGGGAGCCCCTGTCCCTGCTGAGGTTGCTGCTTTTGAGCAGCCTGCAAGTTTAGTGGCTGTGTGTTTGTAGTGCGCAAAGGGCTGGGAGTAGAGGGAATTCATGAAGCCCTGCAAATGGATAGCCGTATAAACCATTAAATACATAAAAGAACTTAGCAAGGCCACAAGGTCAGAAAATATGTAATAGTGTCACAATGAGACAGTTTTAGCCAGATAAACAATGAATAAGACTACAACCCTAGCGGTTCAATTTTACAAGCATCAACAGGCAGCTTTCTGGTTAGAAAACAGATTTTAAATCTTCCCAGCTTGATAACTTTATAAAAAATGGTACAATAAGCAACCTGAGACTGAAGCTGGTTGGGATTCACACCAAAGTGGCTCTGTGATGCATCATCTTGTGAAGGGTGATTAAAACCAACCTGAGTAAAAAGGCCTTGTGATCCATGATTCATGTATTCCTGTAAAAACAGAAATTTGCTCTAAGAAAAAATGGGAAATAAACAAACTAGTTATACTGAAGCACTTGGGAAAACCTGAGACATGAAATCATTTCCAGCAGCGAAACGTGAATTCTGGTTTAGGAAGTTCCCTAGAATAACACTCTGTGCTCCCAGTGTAGCGTAATCAGCAGGATAACCACTCTGAGAAGCCTGCACTCAAACCATAATCAAGCAATCCACATTATCAAACCAGAAGTTAAACACCAAATAAAACTCTCTTGTTTTATTTACAGAAGATTAAAAAGAAACAATAGAAACTGATGGAAAATAGATTATTCTGAACATCTTCAACACCCATCTAATGCTTCAAGGCTCTCAGGAAACATCTGGCTACATTGCCATTACAGTCAGAGGTTTTACCTTTTGTTTCCCCTTCTGCTTATTTAGAGCATAATATTGAGGTTTGGCAAGATGGCAATGAGCCATTGATGCAGTCTCCAATATATTCCAAGCAAATACCACCAAACCCCACTAACTGATGTATGTCAAACAGGATTGAGAAGATATTATTAATACAATAAAAATATACGTCAACAGCGTATACCTGTGTGGAAAAATCGGCAACATTATAAGGAACATGTGAGCCTTGGCTTTTGAAGTCATCACCCAAGTAGTCCTGCGGAATGATCAAATAAACTAATGAATATAAATTGCAATTATTGAAGAACTAATATAACATTCCTGCAAAAATTTAATACCTGGGACATTGCCCCCATCGAAAATCCATCACGAAATGTTTGGCTTGGCCCTTGGACTGGCATCTTTTATAGATAATAAACATACTCAGAGTTTCATGATGTCAAAGAAAGGATTTAATACACTAAAAGTAAGACTATGATAAAAGGAAAAGAGAAAGAACGAACATTGTTAAAAAAATCCAGGTTGAGATAATCGACTACCCACAGATGGCTGGCTGTTTGGATTCTCCAGAGGGAAGTTAAAAATAGATCCACTAGTTCCAACATTTTGTGGTGTGCCTTGCTGGTGTTGGAGATGACTGCCAATAGCAGCACCAGCATTACCACGCCCAGCCCCAAAGCTTCGATTTCCTGGTTGAGGGACCTGAGGAACAGATCCCACTGGTCCATGACCAGCTTCATGAGTTGGAATAGCATAAGGCTGAGGACCATGAAATGGTGGAAGAGGAACAAGAGGCACTGGGAACCCAGTAGGGTGAACTCCAGGCTTGCGAGTACCATCGGGTGGACCAGGAGGCATATAAGCACCTGCTTTGGCAACATGAGAAGGCTCGCATTATATTATTAGCAGGGAAGAATCCCCATCAACATTACTAAATACAAGTGCCAAGGGCATATATTCTATTGTTCTTCTGCATGTCAGTACAAGACATATCACTTGCATCTCCCCAAATTGATGCCATAAAGGACAGATAACTTCTAAGCTAAAGATGTTCAATAGCTTACCCCGAGCGAGACCGCTTCTTCTATCAGCATTTGGACTAGATGATGCAGCAGATGCAAAATTACCACTAGGCACAATCCCAGGTCCACTGCCAACGAAAAGTCTCAGGTCATTGTACACCTATAAGAAACACAAACATTATTTGAATTCACATTATCCTTGACAACCTATAATAAACACAAAAAAAATGGGGGGGGGGGGAGGCACCGAGCAAAAGAAAATGCTAAAAAATTCTAACAGATAACAAGAACTATCCTAGTATCCTTTCTTTCCATGGACAAACCTTTTTCGGCTTTTGGAATTGAACCATACTCTGCTTCAAGTTATTCAGAGGTCCTTCAACCAGGCACTCGTGTTCCTGCAAAAATTAGCAGAAAGGCTCACCGATCAGGATAGCAATAAGATTCTCTGAGGCTCAATTAACACTAGGGCTAGCTTTAAAATTTGCATACACTACCAGTAGCATGGTTACAAAGATACATAGGAAGATACCTTGTAATGTGTCAATAAACCATTCCATAGAGGTTGTTTGCTAAGAACTTTAGGGTTTCCAAGAATTACAATACCATATCGAGCACGTGTTAGGGCAACGTTGAGCCTGCGAGGATCATTTAGAAATCCAATACCCTAAAAAATTTATAAAACAGTTGAGCACCAGCATGTTAGCTTTTCTGATATTTAAAGCATAAAAAGAGACAGAAAGGGTTAAAATACTAGCATTAGACTTAGAACGAACACCATGACTCAAGGCTAAACTGTCATACAAATGAAAAAATTTAAGCACATCAAAAACATTTTAACAAACTTATGAATAGTTAAGAAATTGAAAATTAGTTTAACATAAGATTAAGACTGATAAACTGAGTCATTGAAAATTCGTTAATGAAGAGGCTACAAATGTTATTTCACATCCTGTGCAGATATGTTAATGATAGAAGCAGGAAAAGAAAAAAAAAATGAAAGTGAAGAGAAAACAAAAATAGTAAATTAGTTGTATATTGCAAG
>JBBYHM010000027.1:15361345-15381732 GCA_038381775.1 Adansonia rubrostipa | reverse complement strand
TCTCAAAGCACCATTTCTTGACATATAATTCACAATATATGCCCTTTGTCCCTCATAAGGTGTTATGACCCCAATCTGTAATATATTGAAACAGTTGTTAGTCAAAAGTTATAATACTGCCTGGTATCAATCTGAAAAGAAAGACAAAAAAGGAAATTTCAAATAATCACCTGACTAGGAACAATTCCACTCCTCAAGAATGTGGTAACAATCTTTTCAACATTTGCAGCCTCAGTTCGATTAAGATATGATGTTCCAGTAGCGCTAATCTCCTCTTGTCCCATCTAAAAAAATCTATGCAATTACAAGACATAACCATGGAATAAATAAAGAACAGAATGATGTCCATCCCCATCTCATCCCTCCACACTGAAACAGAGAGCGATAAATAAAGAAGAATATGCATGGTAGATAAATCCATCACCGTTGCAGTACCTGTACATAAAAAAACATGGGATGATTTGGTACAGGCCAAGGAAAATCAATGCCCAATGATTGCCTCTCATTGATTGTCACTCCATTTTGTAATGTGCCTTCGTAGAAGCTGTTAGAAGGAAACTCTGACAAACATGGGTGCATACGGTATTGGACCTAAAATAGAACAGGAAATATTTACTATCAGACAAAGACATGTTCGCTATTAGCAATCACATTAAAATGTAGGGCAAAACCAAAAAACATATAGGGACATCACCTGCAATCTAATTGGTTTAACACCAAGTAAAACTAGACGTTCAAATAGAGACTGTGCTAGCCCAGCACGAGCTCCTTTCTTGCACATAATAACAGGACCAAGTTGGCAATGATCACCAACAAGAACAACCTAAAAATATATATGTACACGTTAGAAGCCCAAACATGGGGAGCACAACAAATTATGTCTCAATCAGGTTGATCCTTAATTACCTGCTTCACTCCAAGAACTAAAGCAATGAGACACTCAGGTTCTGATGCCTGAGTAGACTCATCAATAAGTACCTAGATAAAGGAAAAAGGGAGTGTAAGTGTCTTTATTTGTTTAGTGATCATCGAATATTACATATCTGATGTATTCGACCTGGCGGAACCTAAAATTAGCCAATCTAGGATCTCCAGCCCCGACACAAGTACAACAAATGACATCAACACTTTGGGATATTTCCCTCTCTGTTGCTCGCTTCAGTGCTTTGTACTTTTTCTCATCACTGCTTGACAACTCACCTGCAATATTTGGGTTAAAATAATACAGCATTGTATCATTAGAGAAAATCCAGGGAAGTTAAAATTTCCAATTCCAGACAAGACATGCACATTCATTGTCACTTTGTAAGTTAATTGAAAAGTTCCTTTCTTTCATCCCAGTTTGTGTAGGGTCATGTGACCCATGTCTCAGTTAACTGTGAAGATTTGGGGGGAAACAAATCCATCTAACTTATATTTTTCATCATTGACGACAAGGCAATTATCCCAACCTTGTTCATCTTTCAATAGTTGTAACTTGTGAAGTTCACTCCTCTCAGATGTGTCAAGATGTCGAACCTGCAAATAGTAATAGCAAATATGATTAATGCAAAAAATATGGAACATCAATGGAAAGCAGAATTAGAGACCACAAACCTGATAATGGAGGGTCAAATGTTCAACAGGAGAACTCACAGCTTCCCTTGATTTTGCACAAAGCCTTACAACCTTTAGACACAAAACGCATTGGTGAAATGTATCAATTTACAGATAAATACAAGTTAAAGATTCAACATATTTAATCGTATTAGCCGAGCATATAATATAAATAACGCATCATAAGAGACACCTTTGAAGAAATAAGAAGACGAGTGCAATGCTTCTAACAATTGCTACCTTCAAAATCACCTCAGCAGTTGCTCAAAATTTGTATTAGCTTTACACATACCATTACATTATGTTACCAACAAGTTCCCCCCCCCCCCCAAGAAAAATGTTAAATAAAAGAGACACCAACCATCCACTTGTGGAAAATCACATTAATTTGTTGATATTAAAACTAGGTAAGAGAAGAGGACATCTTACAGGTAGAAGAGCTACAACTAGTAATGCAATGCAAATGAGAGATATTTCATAAGGAAAAAGCAAGAAAAAGTAAACAGTACACTCATCACAGTTCTGTATTAATTAATTATAACAAAGAAAAAGAATGACAGAAAATAAGCTTCCACTAAACTAGGCTTCTTTAACAACAATAATTTTTGTCGAAATCCTATTCATTGTATCAATAACAACCAACAGCTAAAGAAAGAAGCATGCAAAAGGAAGATGATTAAGAAAACCCTAAAATTACCATAATAATAAGGCACAACATTTTTAATGACAATTGAAATTACCACAAGCAGAATTTAACTTCTCTACCTTTAACCCAGTGGCACTTATCTTTTCAGCTAGCTGATCAACAGCCATATTACTTGGAGCACAGACCAGAACCTGATAAGAGAATAAAATATCAGAACCGCAGACAAAATAAAAGATGCAGTAGAAGAACCTCATTTAAGTTCTTACCTGTCCCCGACCCTGTTTAGCCATGTGATATACAATGGCAGCAGAAGTTACAGTTTTGCCGGTGCCAGGGGGCCCTTGAATCAAGCTTATAGGCTTCTGAAGAACACTCTTTACAGCAAAAACCTGTCCAACAAAAGACTGTCAACACAATGTGATGCAAAAACAGTTATTTAACAAAAATCATATGAAGCCAAGCAAATGCCAAAACAGCCATACTTGAGATGCATTCAATTCTGGCAGACCAGGTGCACCAAAACGACGAGGCAGTGCATTACGAACCATCTGAACCTCAACCTCGCGGCCTAGCAGGTGGTGGTAAATATATCTGAAAGAAATAAACAGATTAATATATTTGGAAGGGACTAGCAATTCATGTTCAACAGATGCATGACCTTTGGGATAAATAACACAAAATTTTGAATGCAGACAGACAGCAGAAGTGAAAGTGACCAACTCTGCCTTTAATAAAGACAGAATAAAAGCAAAGAAGCCATGCCTGCATCTAACTGAACAGAATAAATTTTTTAGGCTAAAGACCTAATTTGATACAGAAGCATATTTCAACCCATGCCTGACCTACATCTAACCAATCTTAAAATATGCATAAGAAACTGTAACCAAAAAATTGTACTAAGTATAGACCCTCAAAACCATCGTGTAATATTGCAAGACAACCAATTAATAGCCCATTCTTTTCAAATATTTTTTTTAAAAAAAAAGTCCTTACTGATTCATTAAAAATGCTACCATAGAACATGAACAAAAAGAAAACATTAACACATCAAACTGGCAACAAAAAACATAGGACAATATCTGCTTTGAAAATCAAGAATAACTAGCAAACCCACAGAAAACAAAGTCACATAACCTACCCACTAACACTTATTTCATCGACAGCAAAAGTTTTCAATGCCCCCTGCATCCGATCAAAGCTTGTACTCTTCCAGACAAAATCAACACTGAACCCATGCCTCACATCAACAGGAACTCCCTGCACCAAAATAACAATAAGCATCAATTTCTAATTACCTCCCGAAAGCCACAATGAACCAATAAAACAAAGAAACTTCAAAACTACCTGACTAGCACGGAGCTCAAGCGCGACCTCCTCTTGTGCTGTTAGCTTGATCTGTAACAAGAGGAAGATAACTTTTAAGTATGTTTCTCAGGGGTACACCAAATGCATAAACCTTATTGAGGAATATAAGAAAAAATTATCAGGTTTTCAACAAACAACACAGAATCGTCACATAAGGCATACATCAAAACTAGAATTAAATGGGCAATCTCATAAAGGACGCATACCACATGCCCAACAGCCTGCCATGCTGGGTGGCAGCATCTCCTGAATAACGCAGTCGCAACTCATCACCAGGCACTAGACGCAGCTCATTGTCTTCCTACAGCACCAAAAAATCAGGTTTAACATTTATAAACTTAAAAAAAAAAAGACATTGGCATTGGTGGGGTAGTAATAAACGAAGAACATAATTATGTAATGGAATAAATTCAGAGAAAATGATCAATAAACCACTGCAGGAAAGCACCTTTGGAAAGACAAAATATGCAATTTGTTTCTTGTTTAACCCAATATCCCATCGAACGGTAACATTGTCTTTGCTTTGAGATTCTTTCATCATCTTTCAAAAAACAAAATTTTGATTTAGACATGAACATTACATTAAAAAATATAGTGAGAACATGATGATACATACTTTATCATAGTCGGCTTCAAGCTTAATAAGTGGTGCAAAAACATTTTGGTACTGCAAAGGAAGTCATCAACTTATTATTGCAAAGGAAAGACATAATTTCTTGCCTTTTAACAATAATAAACGAAAGCAAAGCAAACTAGTGCAATTATTGCAAAAGTGGGCACCTGATATGCACCTTCATACTTCAAAGCAACGGCCTGAGGTTCATCATCTACGCCAGGCTTCTCAAGATCTTCAAGGGAGGCATCAGGATTTGTCTTCCAAAGCTCTTCTACCTTGTTAATCTGTTGAGCACTTATTTGTCGCGCCCTTAGCTGTTCTTGCTCAGATGGGATCTGTCAAAGTGATATGTATTAGGAAGTCCTCAAATCAATAGGTCACTGTCACGAGATAAAAGAAACACCAACCTTAACCAGCCACTGCAAAAAGCACCTATCATCAATAAGGGGACACCACTGACTCAAGTCCCAATTCATGTCCTTCAAAGCATTAACATTCAAACAAGGTTCTCTACAAAGAAGAACGACAACACTCTCTGCCTTAGCAGATATAAAACCAAGAAGGAAAACATTTCTGCATCCACAGTTGTAGCATTCAAGAATTGTTTCTCCGAAAGGACTATCCGTATGAAGGCAGACTTCCTTGTGTTTAGCTCGTACCTAAAAAGGAACAAAAAAACAAACTCAGCAATAATCAGTATCCAGTAACTATCCCGAACTAGATAATCCAGCACACTTGTCAGCATACACGATCATTAATCTTCGCTAACATATATATATATATATATATTTACTAAAAGCAACTCAAATTGAATAGTGGTTTGAGCATACAAACATATGCACAACAAACTATCGCAAGTTCACAACTAAGTAGGAACTTTTTCAAACACGGTAACACCATGGCTACATGAAAGTACTTTTCCAAACAGAGTAACAAAGTACATTATGAAAACCTACTCAGTCCAAACATCCAATTTATTCCCAGTTCTGTTAAGTCCATTTTCCCACAGAATCATCCCTAGACTGAAGTAACCAGCAAACAATTGTTTTTTGGTTCATGTATAAAAACATTTTAGACTATTAGATTGCTGTTTCAGCTGTCAGGTCTTCTGTGTTCAAGATTGCAAGGTATGTTGTACAAGGAAAGAAAAAACAAACAAGGATGCCATATTGCAAAACCAGTATATGCGACAAACCTACCACGACTATGAAAGATAGATATCATCAAGCTACAAGTAGATATGACAAAAGCATAAGAAAAGCACAGGTGTCCTTAACAGGGGCAACAACCAACATTGGTCTCAACATGTAAGAGAATACAAAAAGAAAAAAAAACTAATTCCTAGAGTGAAACAATAGGGTAATCATGTTAGTATTCCAACATAAAAAAAAGTCTGTCTCACGGTATCTGGATGAAGGGCTGGCTTCTGATTGCCTTCTATTATCCCTTTTCTTTAACAACAATCAACTCAGGTCCCACAGAATCATGTACTAGCCATAATCGAACATAAAGATCTGTCTGAAGATAGTAAGAGGAATGTCCAAGTTCTGATTGCCTTATAAGCAAACTCTTTTATTTAAGAAAAAACAGTTTTTCTCAGTATCAAGTATCAACATCATGAGAATAATACTAGATGCAGCGGTGCCTAACAACATCAAAGAAATGAAGGAAAAAAAATACCTTCAATTAAGTCAAGTGAAACTCTCTCATTTTAATCTCAGAATAGCCTACAAGAGGAAGGGGAGTCACTGGATGATGCGAACTTTTTCATGCATAACTGAAATTTCATTGTTGAGTCGAAATCTATAGCAGAATTACGTAGTTTAAACCTTCAATACTGTATCCATATACTTGGTAGGTAAATCTAACCACTTAAAAGTATCATGAACAGTTATACGAATCATATCCTTTCTTAATCTACATGCACTTATATTAAGCTCCAAAATGTCAGAAAGTCAAAACTCTAAAATAAAAGCACAATTCCTGCTTGATGCACTATCTCCCTAACATGCATTCCATACTTCAACTTAAGTCCACAACATTCAAATCTACACCGATGAAATATCCACTAAAAACTTAATCAGCATTAAAAAAAAAAAAAACCGAATAAAGGGAGAAAACTCACGAGATGATTAACAATATGCGAGCCCGATGTATTTCCTCTTGAATTACTAAACCACTTCCTACACGAAGGTACATTACAGCGAACCACGCAAGCCGGGTTTGAAACCCCACAATACCGACAAGAGTGCTCGGCGAAATCCCCTTTTCCGTATTCATAACCGCCATCCTCATTCCCAACTGTCTCCTCAAAAATCAATCCACTAATCCCCGTCGGCAACGCATCAACCACGGCCCCACTATTGCTATTGCTGTTGTTATTGCTCGTTGCGCCACGGCCAGCACCTTTTAAAGCGGTAGAAGGAGAAGAGCAGGCAGCAGTGTCCAAGTGGTGGTCAGAGCCGGAGCGATCGGCGGCAGTGGCTTCGGAGGGTGATGGCCCAGAACGAATCGGGTCTGGGAAGTCCGTGTATCCGAAATCGGACTCGACTTGGGTGTTGAATTCGAGGAAAGTGTAAGCGTCGGTGGCCGGGTCAGGTTGCGAGGCTGTCTCGGATTGAGAATCCATAGAAGGATAATTTCAGTGCCGAGGCCTTATTTTGAATATTAGGGTTAAGGTTCAGAATTACAAAAAAAAACAAAAAAATGAACTTAGATAGAGGACCTTAGAAAGAAACAGGTGAAATTTGTGTTTAATGCTGGACTTTGCTCTGGAGGGTGTGTAACGGACAACATTCTACAACGCACATGTAACGCTCGCTTCCATTGAGTGAGGTGACGGGAATACTGCGTGAGAATGGTTTTACGTAAAATTAAATGGACACTTGGGAGAGATGTTTCAGGCTTTCAGCCTTTCTGAGCTTTATGCGCCTGTAATTTAGGTTGTATGATTTCCCTCTACAAATTATCAAACAAATTAGTAGCTTCAACATCAATCCATCTTTCTCTAATTTTTTTTTTTTTACATTTAAAAATTGTACGCTTTTAATCCATTTTTCAATTTTATTTATTTATGTTGGCATTTAAATTTTATTTTTAAATAAATGAATATGATATCCAAATGAATCAAATGTAATATTAATTATACATATATATATATATATACACACACATATATATGCAATTGTCATCGGTGACAAATTATAGAAAGTTTGCTTTAAATTTTAGCATTGAATTGAAAGTTATTCATGCTTTTATGAGTTGGTAACACCATAATTTTTAACTTCTTTATTTACCATACCTATTTACTGTTTAATCCGATGGAAAAGTTTTATCCAAGTTTTTCATAAAAGCTTTTGAAAATTTTCATTTAATTGAAATAAAACAAAACTGATAAATTGGTAAAAATTATATATTAAATTAATTTAGTTTTGTATTCAAATAATATTAAATAAAATAAAACTCTCAATCCTTAATTTATGTTTGAATAAATTAATTTTTCGTTAAAATATTTGTCGAAGTAATTAAAAGAGAAGAAAAATTTGTTGGAGTAATAACAAAAATATATTAGTTTATCTATATATAATAATTCAAAAACATTTTGATTTTTAATTAATTAAATAACTGCTGTAATTAACTTATGAAAAATTGAAAACACCTTGCCCAATATACGAACAAATCAGTCGCAATTTAGCACTTAATTGATGATAAAAGGGGAAAATTAAGGCAAACAATTCAAAAACGAAACACGTTTAACAGTAACAATAACAAAGAAACAGTTCTCGAGACTTGAGGCGAGACTTATATTTTGTAATATCGAATATAATGTAATTATATGAATATGATATGAATAAAAATAAATATAATATCATATGATATAAATAATAAATATTTAAATATTTTAAAATTTATAAAATATGAATTATTAATATATTAAAATTTTAAATATAATTAAGATATAAAAATATAAAAATACATAGAATTACGAAACTTTCAACTTGTGAATTCTTTTTTTTTTTTTTTCTCAATCGACAGGGAAGGTTCCATTCTCTCTTGCTTCCTCCAATCTATATGCGACGGATGGTTACCGCTTGCCATAACCGAATAAGTTTACTTTTGGTTAGAGTAGCCCGTTGAGTGTTTTGCTGCTAAGAAAACGATTTATGCTTTGATATTTGGTGAAAATTAGGGGAATGGGTCTGGAAAGCGAAAAGGTAGACGATCGAAGATCGGATCGGTTCGGAACGCGCGAGGGCACTGTCTCGAATTTTTTACGACTCGCAGTCCTTCCACATTTCTCATTAGTATGGGCGTCGATACATTCGGACCTATTGGAGGCTGGCTTATTGACCTGGCTCATTCAAAAAACCTTAGAAGCTTACCCCATAAATTTTGGTTTCAGATAATAAACCTCAAAAGCCCTACTATAGAACTTGGTAAAATTAATCCCACATGCATTAGCCCATAATAATATTGCAAAATTTACGTATTATATTATCTTAATTTTTAATTTTTAAATATTAAGTAAAAGAATGAAAGGTGATCGTCGATTACGATTAGTTTAAAATATTAAAAAAATCTCTAAATTAGTTAATATTTTTATTATACAAATAAATTTTTATTTGACTTTTATCCAAATTAAGTATTTATTTCAAATAAAAATTGATTTATTTTAAGGTTTAATTAAGTATAAATTAAAAGCTAAATATTTATTTATATACAAATTCGAAGTTAAAAATTATCTAAATATAATTAAATATAAAAATTTATCTAAATAAAATAGTAAAGTTCAAGATTTTTTTTTTATTTTAGCCTTACAATTATATTAAGTTCTTAACCTCATAAGTGAATTAAATGACATGTCTTGCTAAGGTTTAAGCCATGTATTATTGACATTTATGTTTAACATTATGCTTTTCAGTTTAGACAGTTACGCAATAGACGAACTTCTTTTTTCCTTCTATAATTAAGAAAGGATTGCATCTTTCCCACAGAGCCTCTATAATGGAAGAAAAATATTGATGAATTTGGCATTTTAAAGTCCTATTTATGTCTATGTCTTGCAAAAATATTGGGGTGAGTCAAATAAGGAAAATTCTGAAAAACTTTAAAGTATACTTGAACTTCAAATTCTCACTTAGAAATAATGATTCCACCACGCAACTTTTCCAACTCCATAAAAAAGAGATCTTAAAAATAAAGTTCTTTCTTGGGCTTTTAGTTACTGTTTCTGGATGGTTATAATCTTATAGATGATATCCTTTGTAGCCTTCGTGGAACCTTCCTTGACTGCCAATTATAATTAAGAGATGTGATCTTATCAACTATATCTCAAGCTTCTTCATTTTTTTGTCTTGTTTTCCTGCATCAGCGTGGATGCATTTATGGGTTGCCATGTAATAAAGAAGTGATTAATCAAGAATCATATATCTTTGGATAATATTTTTGTTTGTTTTCTTGTACAAAAGGAACTAAATTCTTTCGAGCTGTGAAGCTTCCTAGGAATGAGTAAACTCGTGTCATTGTCAAAGCTTACATGATTATATACATAAATTTTGTTGCAAGTTGCAGTAACAAGACCGACAACAGCAAGGGAAAAAAAAAAATGCGGCATTGGCACGTGTCTTTCTTATCATTCTGCTGCTTCTTCTTGTTCTTGTTTTTCTTCCTCTTTTTATTGACTTTTAATGATGAAATCTCTGCAACAAGCACATTTTCTGTTGATATAATCAACAAAACCTGTAAAACCTGTTCAGACAAATCTACTGTCTTCAACTACACTTTCTGCTTGGCATCTCTCCAGGAAATTCCTGTCAGCCACATGACAAACCTTCAAGGTCTAGCAATAGTTGCGATGGAGCTAGCTTTACAAAATGCGACCAACACAATTTCAGTCATAAAAGAGTTACTGAACAACAAAACTTTGGATCCTTTTTCTTCGGCTTGTTTGAGGGACTGCTCTCTGCTTTACTCCGATGGGGTTGGTACTCTGGTGGATACTGTCAGAGCATTTTTGACAGGGCAGTATGTACATGCTGGTGCTTGGATGACTGCAGTCATGGGAGGAACTACAACGTGTGAGGAAGGGTTTCTAAATTTGGAAGAAGTGTCGCCATTGACAAAACAGAATTACAGTCTTTTCCAGTTATGTGCTGTTGCCTTATGCATCACGAACTTGCTTGCCTCAGACGTATATCTTCTTAAATCTTAATTTTTTTTTATTTTGTGATAGAAACATTTTACAGTATACGTTTATGTCTTGTATTGAACTCAAATTTTTTCCCTTTTCTTGGCTGATTTTACGGTGCTCAATCCACTTTTTTTTTTCGACTTTTGGTAAATCTTCTATGCATGATTCTGCCTAAGGCCAAGTATTTTCATTCACTTCGAGAAATAAGATATTGAAACAAAATGAAGCAAGAAAATGAATCTAATCTGTTCGAACCTTAATCTTTATTTTCCTAAGAAACTCTTAAAAGATTCAAATAGAAAATAATGAAACTGGAAAAATACTATTCAGAGATGGAAATAATAAAAAAAACCTACCACTTGAAGCCATTGAATTAAAAATTCTTCTGAAATGTTATAAATGTATTCAATATTATACAAGGAAAATGGAATACCTTGAAACCTTTATTTTTGTTTCTGCTTCCTCCAACGATTACAAATTTCACTAACAAAGGAACCCAAATTTTTTATGCACTGGTTAAAAGAACTTATATTTGTGAAACATCAAGCCCTTCTTCAGCATCTTCCTCTTCCTTGCTCTTAGGATCATGGTTCTCATGATTTGAGCTCAACAACAACTGATGATCGCCGGCTGTATTACTACCAGCACTTTTTACCAGCGAAAGCTGATCCATCACAATTGCATTTCTTTTATAGTTCCACACTAGCATCGATATATAGTCCTGTGGTGAAACAAGACCCTGCTCTTGAATGCAACTTCTTTGCTCTTCCAGAGTTTTTGGATCATCAAGCCTTATATATTCAAGTAATGCATTCTCGTGATCAGGCCTCCAATTGCTAGGGAAGGGCGTATAATCAGTCTCAGGTATAAGAGACATCCTTGTATACTGAAGCCCATCAATTGACTCAACAAGACCCATTCTCAGCAGATTCTGGTACTCAGGTGATTGTCCTTTCCTCTCCTTCAGAGGACGGCTCAGATTTCGAGCACCAATTTTGTAAACCTTCGCTCGTGAACGAAGTTTGTACTTTGCAGCATAGAGCTTTGCAAGTGAACCCCTAATGATGTAAGAACAAAAATTAACAACTTTCTTTCGATTGTCTGCATATCTATACCACTCAACCATTGTTGATAAGAATTTGTTCATCTGGGCATTGGTGTGAGCTTGAGTAGCATGAAACATTCTAAAACATGGTTGTGGGTCAGGTTCCCTATCACCCTTAAGAAAGTTTAACTTCCTAAATTGCTTGATGCATTGTTTCAAGCTTGCCGTGACTGACAAAAGAGTGCCAACACCTTTCTCGCTAATAATCTTACCACCAGTTGCTGTGTACCGAAGAGTTGGATACACCACTCTCCGACAAAGTACATGGTCAAGAAACATTATACCTTTAGTTATGTGTTCAATTGGGAGGCTCTCATTATCAAGTTTGATCATATATTTCTGATCACAAAACTCAATTAACTGTTTTCTCAGCGTTGCTGCATCTGCCCTCGGTCCACGGATACCAATCAAAATGTGACCTCCATAGCGAACATAATCCATTTTCCGAGTCTTATCTGGCCCACTTGTGGGCACAAATTCTGGCCAAGATGTGTTCCCCTGTTCTGCTTCCCCTTCAGGAGTATTCCATATGACATCGCTCTTTGATGGACGATAGAACTCCTTGATCTTACCTTCCATCCACTGGTCCAATTCATCAAGACATATATTAGCCAAAAGGGGACTAAGAATCCCACAATGCCCCCACGAAGGAAGTTTCTCTGCCTCCTCTGGAGCAAAACCAAAAAAAGTCTCCAACCAATAAGGATCAGGCTTTGGCTCATCCTCAGCCAAAACCTTCTTCTTCTGATACTTTCTCTTTTTCTTTTTCTTCTTTTCGCCCCCATCAACCGGACTAGTTATCACAGGTGTAACTAATGCCATCTTGATTAAATCAATAACCTTCTTATCCCTCAGATCCCTCAACAAAGCACTCATCACTAGCCCCACCTTCAATCCATCCAAAATTGCACTGAAATCGCCCTTTATATACCATAAATAACCCGCAAAACTTCTCCTAATCACCCTCAACACAGTATGTGCACTCCTTCCTGGCCTAAAAGCGAATGACTTCTGTGAGAACCGAGCCTCATATATTGGCTCCAGCATCATAAACAAAACCTCTTGCACCAACTTATCTTGAAATGGGGCAGGCTGAGTTGTAGTTAAAATCGCCTTAATCTTCCTCTTCGACAAAGATTCATAATCTGTCTTGTCTTTAGGTGACTTTATAAAGAATTCTAACCTGGCACCCCACTTAAACCTATTATCAAGAACAGCATTTCTTAAGGCTAACAAATCTTCCAATGCAGACCTAGTGATCGAACTACGGGGCATATATGATCCTGTTTCATCTGCACAAACTTTCTGATAAGCCAATACCCAGAATTCGAACCTACGAAGATAAGAGGTCAAATTGGTGACTATCCTATCAGGTTCTCTAAAATTCTCAATCCACATTTGCGAACAAACTGATACACCATCTTCTTTCATTAGGTTTGCAGGGTCATCAGGATCCGGTACACGCCGCTGCACCGGCGTAAATGAAAATAAGCGAAACACAGCAAACCCATTAGCTGTACGGGTAAAGGGATTAAATTGGGAGTGAAAAAGGGTGCTTTTGATGGGTATAGCACTGGTAGTTCCGAGAATTTGATAGGCAAAAATGGAGAGTCCTCGATGCATTTGGGGATAATGAAACGACGCTAGTAACTCATGTTATTCTCAGGTTTGTAATTAAATAACAATACAGACGAGAAGATTTGCACACGGAATTGGAGAATATGCAAAAGAAAGGAAAATTAGAGAAAAAATTGAAGATTTAAAGAATGAAAATGATAATGTAAAGAAGATTTTGAGTTCTTACTCGAAAGAATTGAAGAGCCTCAAATAAAATCCTTTCTTTTCTCCTGGCAGCTGAGTGGCTTTGGATTTTGAGTAAACCCTTGCTAAAACCCTGCCCTAGCTTTCTTTGGATGTCGCCTACTGCCCCTCGTTTTTGTGGTAATTACATATTTGTCTCTCCCCTTTTTTATGCCCTGTTTGGCCACACAATATAAGTTTTTCTTTTTCCTTCTTTTAATATTTATATTTATATTTATATATCGAAGAAAATGAGCTTTTCAAGTCAGATGGTCTATCCTTCCTTCAATGAGAAAGGTAAGTTGCCAGATTAGACTAAAACACTGAATTTTTTACATTGTAGCCCTTATTTTCAAGGGGCAAATTCAAACAAACTTGCTATCTACAAGAAAAAATATAACCCATCTCTTTCAACTTATCTCTATAGACAACAATGTCAATGGTTGGTTTGAACATAATCTAATCAGCTTATAAGAGTTGGACTCATTCAAAGTTATCTTTTAAATCTGTCCGCTGCTCCAACTTCTTCTTAACTGTACTGGTTTCATCACCATCTGCATCTTCATGGAGGAGGCTCAAATGGTCGAACTGCAAACAAGAGGTTAGTTACCCAGCAAGCCATGCTAATCTATTTTCTTGTTGAGACTCGAAGAATTTCGAGGAACATGATTTTTTATTCCAAATTGATTTCTATTTTATAATGATACTTTACTGTCCAACTTTCTTTGCTGTTGAGTTCAAAGCATAGTTGCCAAAGTGAACTGGAAATTTTAATTCCTGGTGTTTTGATTAATTTAGTACTTAGTAGAGTTAATTATAAATTGACATCAAGTGGGCCTCTCAAATATAACATGTAAGAAGTGAAGCGAAAACTTCAGTATTCATTTTCCCTGTATCATGTTTTGAGGGCAAATTAATTCAGTCTTATGCTCTGCTTTTAACCGTAGATTTCCTAAATTTAGTGTTCTAGCTTTGATTTTGTAATAGTTCTTCAACAGAACCGATGTTCTTCTATTTTTTTTTTTTCTTTCTTAAGCTGTTGATGACAGTGATCTAAACTCAGATAAAGACATTCCTTCTACGAATCAACTTCAATCTCCAAGACTCAAACGTTACAGGTGGTGGATACGTGTAATCATTTACGTTCTTTTTCTTCTTGCTGGGCAATCAGTAGCAACTCTGCTGGGAAGATTATACTATGACAAAGGTGGGAATAGCAAATGGATGGCAACATTTGTTCAATCAGCTGGCTTCCCAATTCTACTTCCCCTCCTGTTTTTCTTTTCACAATCTGCAAAGTCAACCCCCATTAGTTCCTCCATGACGAGCCAACCAAAGATTTCGACCCTTGTTTTTCTCTACGCTGCCTTTGGCTTACTCTTGACAGGTGATAACCTGATGTATTCGTATGGCCTTTTATACCTTCCGGTCTCTACATATTCTCTACTTTGCGCAACTCAGTTGGCCTTCAATGCCGTCTTCTCGTTCTTCCTTAACTCCCAAAAGTTCACTCCTCCTATTCTCAACTCTATAATCCTCCTTACCATCTCAGCTGCCCTCCTAGCAGTCAATGCAGACTCCGAAAACGCCTCAACAGTCTCTAAACGAAAGTATGCAATTGGATTCCTAAGCACTGTTGGGGCATCCGCGACCTACTCTTTATACCTTTCTCTGGTGCAATTGTCTTTCGAAAGGGTTACCAAAAGGGAGACCTTCTCAGATGTCCTTGATATGCAAATCTACCCTTCATTCGTCGCCACCTGTGGCTGTGTAGTTGGGTTATTTGCAAGCGGGGAATGGAGAAGTTTGTCCCAGGAAATGAAGGAATACAGGGAAGGAAAGGTAGCCTATCTGATGACTTTGATTTGGACAGCCGTGGCATGGCAGGTTTCATCGATTGGTTTGCTGGGTTTGATATTTGAAGTATCTTCGCTGTTCTCCAATGTCATTAGTACATTAAGTTTGCCTTTTATACCCATTCTCGCTGTGATATTCTTCCATGATAAGATGGATGGAGTTAAGGCGATGGCTATGCTGTTGGCCATCTGGGGTTTTCTTTCATACATCTATCAGCACTATTTGGACGATTCTAAATCCAAGTTGAAGGCGGCAAATTCTAGTGAGGTTTCTTTGGGTCTTAGAGATCAGGTCTAAGGATTTCAATAATGCTGGCAGCCATTGAATTTGAGTCTACAAGAGCTCGAACATTGATTTCTTCCTGTAGTCTGGCATGGAAGTATATCTAAATTGGTTGAATGAGCAGATTCGTGCTCTAAAAATTTTAAACATTGTCTTGGATAACATGCAAAAACTAAAGCAGGATTTCAATTGTGACGTTTTCGATCTTATTACGTATTTACGTGCATAATAAATATTATTATAATAAATTATAATAAATATTAATTATATTAAAAAATTTAAATTACGAAATAATGATCATAATCTCTTACTACAATTAATAAAATCTCATTGTGTCTATAAAATTAAAAATTTTGTTTTTTCTCCCACAAAATTCATGAAAAAAAAATTTAAACAGAACAAATTAATGGTTTGAACTTTAAGTTACTTTGGGCACACCCTTACTCTGTTTCGGTATTTAGCGAAATGGCTTTAATATCCTGCCTCCTATAACGGAAAGGGGCAATAATGGCATTCCAATAAGAATCGAACAAAACTGGGGGAAAAAAAAAGTGAAAAAGATGAAGATGCCATCTTTTCATGACTGGAAATAGCAAAAAATGAGTTATTTTTCCCAACCTTAATCTCTTCCTCTACGTTTTCACAAAATCGTCATTTTTATTCTATTACTGTAACATAAAAATCAAGCTCGCAATCAAAATCCTTACTAGAAAATTGTAAGTGCTTGATTCAATTCTTTTCGTGCGATCTAAGCTAGAAATTGTATATATTTTTAAAGTATTGCATTGGTTTTGACTTTACTTGCAAAGTTAAGTGGAAATTTTGTTTATTATTCCCGTTTACGTTGCATAAATGAGATGATTTCATTGAGCAATTATTTGGGATTTGATGGTACCATGAATTCAGAGAACCGAGTTTTGATTCCTCAGAAACCCAGGAAAAAAAACCCCTTGAATTTTTGTTTCTTTACTGTTTAAAACTACAAGTGAAAGTGACCTATAAATTTCATTAGGTCGCCAGAAGTTTATAATTATAATCCTAAAAATTTTATCCTTTTTTTCTTTTTGTATATAAAAGAAGCTAAATTTTTTCCTGCTTTTTTTTTTCAGAAAAAAATTTGTAAAATAGTTTTATTATTATTGTTTTTTCGGTTAACCATTTTTCAATTATTCATGCAATTAGTTGGTTCATTTATTGATATAAAGTGTAAAAAAAGTGTGGGTTTCCTCTTTTTTTTTTTGAAGGTTATTTACAAGTTGATGAGATAGGATACTTATTCAGGATCAACAAAGATCATTGTTCAGGATGGCCTGTAAAGGATGCTTAGAATGCTTGTTGAAGCTCTTGAACTTGTTGATGACTCTTGTTGGTTTGGCAATGGTTGGATATGGGATCTACTTGTTTGTTGAGTACAAAAGAGCTGCTGATACTGCCATGCTTTTGTCACCTGTGGGCAGTGATCTAAATTTGATACAGCTCGGCCGGCCCATGCTGATGACTGTGTCTCTTTCGTCTAGCATTTTTGATAATCTGCCAAAAGCATGGTATGGGTTTTCAACATTTGCTTATAGTTTGATATGTTGTTTTTTATTTCTTTATTAGCGTAGCAATGCTTGCATTATTTGAATTAAAAATGTGGTTGTGTAGAATTTTTAATATTCCCCTTTTCTTTAGTGAGATTTCTATATGTAATATAACTTTGACACACCGCCCTTGAATTCGAGTCATACTAGCTTGAATGACTTCTGCTTCCAAGATCCCCCTGATGCTCACTGCTGGGGTCGTATTACTTGTTTTACACTGGTACCCAATGGTTTGGAGGCAATTAGTATTTGGAATGTCAATTCGTGTTTCCTTGTACCCATGCTAATCTTGACATTTCCAAAAGGATAGCTGATAGTTAGAACAGTTCCAGGGCAGCGATATAGCATCGCTAACCATTCTTTTTATCTGGGTTTTCTGTAACTTATGCAAGAAAGAGTTCAAGCATGCTTTGATTATTTTGGGTTGATCTCGAATCAAAGTTCAAGGCCAGCTAATCTGAGCTTGAGCAGCTGTAATTTGTGTGTCATCTTCTATCACATATTATGTTTTCTAGTTCATGACATGTCAACCATTTGTGTTCTAATGGTCATGTGTATTGCTGAAGGATCTTATGCTGATTTTTAGATGTATTTGTACTTGTTTCTGAACATATGAATTTCAGTAGGAATTCGAGTGCTTATTTTGAGTTTAACTGTCCAATTTCCGTTCCACTTACAGTTGCTATATAAATTTTCTGTTTGTTCTCTTGTGTTGTAACAGTCCAATTTCTAATTTTGCAGGTTTATATATTTATTTATTGGAGTAGGTGTGGTTCTCTTGGTTATATCTTGTTTTGGTTGTCTGGGAGCTGTAACGCGGAGTTTATGCTGTTTGACTTGTGTATCCTAAATCCTAAGTACTTGTTTGATGGTTTCCAATGTGGGAATTATATTATTGATATTATGTAATATCCTAACAACATTATAATCTAGTAGTTCATAAATAGCAATCTTTTAATCCCCATTCTTCCCCAATCATTTTTCCTCTCTTTCATGATTATTGATTTCCTTAAGGCAACATAGTATTCAGTGTTGGTGATCTTGTTGATCTTGGTGGAGCTGGGATGTGCAGCTTTCATATTCTTTGACAAAAGCTGGAAAGAGGTAACTTTTGTGTACTTTTTGGTCCCCTCTTCCCCCTTGTTTAATTGAAGGTAGTGTGCTTGGATATCTAATTAGTGCTAATTTCTTTAGGAACTTCCTACGGATAAAACAGGAGATTTTGATATGATATATCAATTTCTGAAAGAAAACTGGAGTATTGTCAAATGGGTAGCTCTTGGAATTGTTATCTTAGAGGTAAGTGTAATGTGACGGTGTTCCTAATCCTGATGACTTAAAGATCACTTCATATTCATGCACGATCGCGTCCATTCATGTGCAAAAAAGTGAGCAGCAATCTGATAGACTGAGAGTAGTTAAATAAATGAAGTTACTTTCTAATACATGGATTTCCCCTTTGATTCCTATTCATTTAGAACATCCAAATTGCATTTTTTTAATTCTCAGTACTTGCAATATGTTTCTTTGTAGTTTCCTTTAGCTTTGGGAAATATGGTAGGATTCTTTGGGATAGCAATACCCATTATAGTCTTGGACTCCTTATTCTTACTGAGCATATATGATTGGCCTTGGATGTCTACTTGTTGTGCAAATACATCCAGCATGCAAAAAGAGATATGATCTTATTTAAATTCCATAATCAAATCTTAGAGTTGAAAAGCATTCAATGTAATCGTGCTAAAGGGAAGTTGTTAAACTTCATCAACTATCCCATTAATGGGAAATCTTGCGTGTTCTTTCTTTTCAGCATAGATTATGGTCAAGCTTACTGTATATGACATTATTTTAGTCCTAGGTAACTTTCAGAAGATTGTCGTTTGGGGAAAACTGTTGCATTATGATTCACCACTACAAAGTTAGTTGATAAATCGCATTAGGCAAGAAACAGGATGATGATGTCCTTTATGACTATGTTTTCTTTGGATGATAATGGCATGGAAATTAATGGATGAAATTCAGATATTTATCGCTTTGAACTACGAGTGACTTTACTTTGATACTGCTTATGAATAAAAATAAAGCCTTGAATCAGTGAAAAATGACACTGATTTCTCTCTTAGATAACGTCTAGGCTGTTATAATTTCTCTGGGCATCAATACTACTGATTTGGGTGCGAAATCAACTCTTAACTTGCAGGCTCTTATTTTCTTATTAGCCCTAATGGTTAGGGCTGCCAATAAACCTGCTGATTATGACAGTGATGATGAGTTCATCGCACCAAGGCAACAAATCAGACAGCCTTTGATCACCAGGCCACCACTTCCAGCTACAGGTGTACCTGTTGCCGGCAGCCTTGAACAACGGCCTAGTAGAAATGATGCTTGGAGTACACGTATGAGGGAAAAGGTGCTTTCTGTTCCATTAATTCCTTTTCTTTGATAGAGGCATATGGTTGTCCTGTCTGGTAAATTTTTGCTTGGACCAATTCTTAGTTCTTACATTGTACCTTTATTTTCTTGGGACTTCAAATCTTGATATTGAATCAAGTAATCTACTAGACATCAAGGATTTAGGATTATCATGTAAATATTTATGCTAAATTCTTGAATCAAATGTTTAATTTACTAAATGAATGTTGTTTATATAGCTGATTTTTCCTACCTTATAAAAGGGAAAATCTTAAAAATACTAGTTTCTTTAGGTAAAGTTCTAAACATTTTTGCAATTCTCGATATATATTTGCCACCGAGGTTATTTTCTGGTTGCCTGTGGTCCAAAACCCAACATTTAGTGAATGTTTCTGACTGTTACTCCGATCAGTCAGATTCTCTAATGCCCAAGTGCATAGATTTTACTATATTTGCATCGTCTGTTGTGGTGCACTCTGATGTAATAGATTACCTTGACTACCTCTTTAGATGGTTAGATTAGACGCGCCCCCTACTCCCAACACCAATGTTACCACCCGTTTGATTCTATTGCTGCATTTTGTTTGCCTTATTGTTTTCCTTTGTCTCATCCTTTTTCTCTCAACCTTTTGCCTAGTTTGTTGCTCTAATATTATTTTTCACTGGATGTATATCAGTACGGGCTGGATACCTCCGAGTTCACGTACAACCCTTCGGAGTCAAGTAGGCATCAGCAGGTGGTGCTGCAACCAGCAGAAGAAAGTAGCCGTTGCACCATCCTTTAATGATAACCTGAGTTCTGTGGAAATCTTGATTTGGTTGGCTTCTGAAGGTGACTACATTGATGATGGAGTGACAGCTTCGGATTTTTCAGATGATGGTCTTATCTTTTTTCTTGTTGAGTTTTTGTACAATAATACACAATTTACAGGAGC
>JBBYHM010000027.1:15346160-15361245 GCA_038381775.1 Adansonia rubrostipa | reverse complement strand
GCTTCGGATTTTTCAGATGATGGTCTTATCTTTTTTCTTGTTGAGTTTTTGTACAATAATACACAATTTACAGGAGCTTTATATACGTTTTCTAAATGCAGTCATTTTCTGTGTAAAATTGGACTGGCACAATAGGTACCATTAGGGTTTGGCAATGAGTTGAAGCTGTGTAAGCTTTACTCCTTCAGCAACAAAATGTTTTTTTTTTTCTTGCAATGATAAAGTCATATATGTGAGTACTGAAATTACATATATATTAATATATGTATATATATATATATATGTATATATGTATATATTAATGTACAACTTTTTAACTGGAAATATGTTTATGTTAGGAGTTGGTTTTGTCGGAAGATAAGGGCGGGGTATCTTTCCTGTCCAGCAAGCTCAACACTAATAGTTAGGTCGAATTTGGGATAGTATATTTTAAATAAATCCGAGCCAATCTAACTTGGTTTGGATCACTCTCAAACTTAATCATGGATACTCTCAAACTTAATCAAATTTAGTCTAATCCATAAATAATTCTATTTTCAACTATACAAACTAATATAAAATCAACTTCACAAACATTTATAGATGTGTACAGTTGATTCAATATTGACTTGTTATGTAATGTTGATGAGACATTAATTGATGTATTTGGTAGTAGTGGATGAAGATTTCTTTTGTTTTGTTTTTGATAACATTTTCAGGGGAAGGCTGTAAAGAGATATATGATTTTTGTTAAGTGATGGGAAACTTTGGAATAGTGTATTTTAATTCATATGCTTTCTAGCTATACGTAGCTGCATTTGCGTTTTGATTTTGTGGCCGTCATCACATTGGAAAAAAAAAGTTAAAAGGAAAAAGAGAGCCGATGGACAATTAGATTAGTTCTTTCCACAGTTTTTTTTAGTAAAAATCATAGTATTGAAAATATAATCATTACGTGACATTATTAAATTTACGTTTATGATAATTACATATAAATATTTACAATACATGCAATCATGATAACACAATCGCATTCACGACAAAATTTGTGACTGCGAACTATGGTAAAAGGACAGCAAATCGATAGCATCTTTCTACTGCATTTTTTAGCCCTGATTTACTTTATAATAGCTTTTATCTCTCTGGCTAGGTAGCCCGGAGAGAACCTTAACTGATGGTTATTGTAGCGATAAATAGAAAGTTGACAATGTAATCAAGTTCAAGTTCTGATTTTTTTTTTTTAAATTTGTTAGCAAAGTTAAATCCTTTATATATATATATAACTTATTTTGAACTTATTATCAGGGAAATATTATGTGACCAAACTATTGATGGCCAAAAAAATAAAAAAGAAAAACTATTTGATTAGGACATGAGCTGGCTTGATATGTTCTCCAGCTCTAAGATTACGAATTTTGTAATATTCTGTGGAAAATAATGGAATCCCTTAACAGTGAAACCTTTAAACATAATTGATGGTGAGGTAGTAGCTGAAATTTCAGATCATAGATATAAAGTATATATTTAATATTATAAATTCAACTATTTTTTCATAATATTAACGAATCGTTTTTATCATCAAAATGTAAAATAAATTAAAAATAAATTTTAAATATAAAAAATAAGAGTACAAAATGTTTAAAAGTTTTTTAAAAAATAACTTTATTTTAAGAAATGACCAAAAAAAAAAAAAAACCTTGAAATGGAAGTAAGGAATACTAATTGTTCTCTGCCTTCCTGTTTAGTTATGTCTTCTTCTTTGCATGGCTATTATCAAAAGTTTCCTCAAAATCAACATCCTTAAAGTCGCCATATCTTAATTAAAAGGAAAAAAAAGTTTTATTTTTTTTTAAAGTGAAAGAAAGCACATGGGGCTTTTCAGTTGAAACCCAGAGCTGTCTACCTTCACAAATAGTGCGGTGATCCCACTTATGTGGTCCCTTATGTTACATTCGCTGAGTCAAACATTCAAATATCTAATGTTACATTTTCATGCATAATAATATAGCTTACTTTACATTGATATGTTTTAAGTATGTTGTAGCATAATTTATATGTAATCTGTAAATAAAAGAAATACATGTTGCATGAAACCATCCTACAGCTTTTGTTGATTACCCATTTGACTCAAACTTGTATATTTTAAGTGTTCAGTGTCAATCTTCAATTTTCTTTAGTTGGATTGCTACATATTTCATGTTATATTATTATATTTTTGTAATGGTGGCGTCTAAACTCTAACGAAGTCCTGGTTGCTGATGCTATGGTGATCACTTTTTACTACTGTCTTTTTTCTTTTCTGAAATTTATAGTTGCTTGCCTTAATCAGTGTTTTGGTTTGTCTTAGAACATGTCATCAAGTTTTTAAGCTTGTTTGACTGGAGTTTAGGTTGGCATTTGTTTTTAGGTTTAATTATGTTGGGTTTTCACAAGAGTTAGAAAGTAAGCATTGTTTTTTTTTTACCGCTCTCCGAATGGATTTCTTGACCACTGCATTGCTTGAACAGAAAGCATGTTGCATTATCAATTGACTATAATTTTGTTGTATTGAATGTGACATTTTGATTCTTATGGGTCTGGATTTTGGGTTATTACTAAAGTTCTTTTCTTGCAAGTTGAGGTTAATGGATGTCTGTTAAACATGGCCATATTTTTGCCTTTTTTTTTTTTTTTTTCATTTTTTCTGTCTGGCCCTAGCATGATTCTTCCTTGTGCTCAGCCTCAAATAAGCCAATTTTAGGCCTTTGTTTGCAGTTGAGAATTCTATATGTTAATCTCCTAGAACAGTGACAATCATACTCCTGCTGCTGCTTCTTCCGTTCTCCAGGTCAAGGACATGTTCTTTAAAAGCTTACTATTAAAGCTATTGTAGGCTTCATTTACCAGATTTTGATTTATAAAACTATGAAGACTAATAGGGGAAAGCATTCTGAGGTAAGCTTCAGTGCTCCTTGGTTTTTGCTTTTATTCTAATTCAATTCAGATAAAAGCAATGTTTTAATGATTAACTTGGTCAATTGTTTTCGATTTCAGGCCTTTTGGCCATCCCTCGTGATGAAGAAGTGGCTGAATATAAAGCCACAGGTTTATGATTTTAGTGAAGATGAGGTCGACACTGAAACTGAGAGTGAAGATGATGGTATCATCATATCATATTTAACAAAAAATCTATTCTTGTACTTTATGATTTTTGATGATATTCTGCAATTTCCATAATCCAGCTTACTCTATTAAAGATTCAAGATGGCGCGGTGGTAAGGATCATGACCATTGCACAATGCAAAACCAATTCGATTGCAGAAGCCAAATTTCAGGCAGTACTTTGTTTCCTTCATCTGTGCTTTGCCTTGTTAATATGAAAATTCTTACATTATTTGACCTTAAGGCATATTTCAAGCTTGTCTATGATGTGATGGCCTTGGTTCATAATCAATAATCATACATGTAAATTCTGGATGATACGGAGACAAGGGGTGAAAATTTGATAAGCTATTAAAATATAAGCAATGTCCACATCCATGTGCCATGGAGATCAAAATATGACTAGTTAAGTTTTTAGTTAATTACTGTGAGTTGCTGGTGTTAATCTAAACTTGTTTCATATGTTTTTGATGTTTCACCATTCAGATTCGCCTTCCAAGGGTTATCAATTAAGAAACCAGAGGGAAAAATCAGAAACTCCGTGCGTACATTACATAAACACAAAGGATGTGAGGTTTGGCTGCAAGAATGCTTATGCTTTAAAGTGCAAGCCTTAAAAGGTGTTTCCGTTTTAATTCTTACTGAAACATATATATATATATATATATATATATATATATATATATATCATGGTTGCCTATATGGTGACAATAGGCACTTGGAATGTTGCCGGAAGACTTCCATGTGAGGATCTTGAGATTGATGATTGGCTTTGCACTAAGAGCCAGCAGATGTTCACATTATTGGGTCAGTATTTCCTTTCCCTGTTGGATCTTATATCATTGTACAATTTTTTTTAAATAAAATCTTTAGAAATTTTAAGCATCATGTGCGTCTGCAATGTTGTACAGCTTCCAGGAGGTAGTCCCTTTGAATGCTAGAAATGTGCTGGGAGCTGAGGATAGCAGGCCAATTCCTAAATGGGAGGCAATCATTCGAAGAACTCTGAACAAATCTTTGGAACCTGAAAGCAAGCACAAATGTTATAGTGCCCCACCTTCTCCTGTGGTAAGGACTTCTTCAGTTGCTGATGTATTATTAGCAGATGAGATAAATGCTCTGCCATTGGAAATGATGTGTGTCGCTAGTATTTGGAGACTGCTAATGGCTATTGCTTTAAAGGAAAAGATTTGAAGAAAGTTTCTGATGTTGAAAAAATTTACAGCTGAAGAGAATCTATGGTTTCGATTGTGAAACCAAGTTAGACTGGCCTGAATATTCATTAGATGCAACCCCACAACCACAAGTATTCTCTTCAAACTCAAAATTGCGGAGAGTATGGAGCAGTTCAGCAAGAATTGGCTTTAATCTGGCAGACAATTCCGTCTTCTGCAATCCTCATGATATGGTGTTAGAAGGAAGCAGATTGAAAAGATCACACCATAGCTCGGGAAATCTAGGTTCAATGTGGGTGCAAGAACGGCAGAATCTAGAAGTTGATTCTTTCTCTGAGATATCTGACGAGTTTTCTGAAGAAGAGGATGATGATACTTTTTTATTAGAAGAACCAATGGAGCAACAAGACAATGATAAAGGAACGTCATCTCCAAAGCATGTGCGAATAGTTAGCAAGCAGATGGTTGGAATCTACATATATGTTTGGGTGCGAAAGAGGCTGAGGAGACATGTAAACAATTTGAAAGTCTCTCCTGTTGGAGTTGGTCTTATGGGCTACATGGGAAACAAGGTAATAGCTATTCTTCTCTTCTGGGGTGGCTTAGGCCTCTTAGAGATGTCTTTGGTACCTCAACTCGATTATGGGTTTACATACCATATTAAACTCTCCACCTTACAAATTAAAATTTTAAATTCAGGTTTAAATTTATTTAACTTTGTATTAAAAGTTAGGTTTTTTACCCGTTCTATGCCGATTTCATTAAGTATCTCTCAAGAGGGATTTCAAAATTACCACGCTGCTTGCCTTTTGTACTTTTATATACCCTATTACTTTCTACTTTACAAGCTAGCTTTTGAGACATTGAGCTTCTTTTGGTATTGTTTTTAGATTTGATGAAATCCATGCCTCCATATTTTGATGTCATGCAATCTTAGTTAGCTGCAAGATGGATGACATTTTAGCATCAGCAGTTTCTAAACACTGAAAATGCCTGCTCTGCTTCATCGTCATTGAAAGCCTAAATGGAATTTGGTTTTGCAGGGATCTGTTTCTGTTAGCATGACTCTTTTCCAATCCAGGCTGTGCTTTGTGTGTTCTCATCTGACGTCAGGTCATAAGGATGGAGCTGAACATAGACGAAACTCTGATGTTTATGAAATTATACGACGTACCTGTTTCCCATCTGTCCTTGATACTGAGCAATCACTAACAATTCCGTCTCACGAGTAAGCAAAAATACCTATGACTGGTTGTGCATTTTCTTGCGATTATATATCAATATTATTCAACCTGAACCATGAAATTGTGTAAATGGCTGGCTTCTGTAAGCAGTCAGATATTTCGGTTTGGGGATTTGAATTATCGTCTCAACATGTCGGATGCGAAGGTGAGAAAGCTTGTTGCTCTAAACCGCTGGGCCGAACTACTCGACAATGATCAGGTGAGTATCACAATGATCTAGTTTCACCCAAGTATACAAACTTGCTTAAGCCTTCCGAGCCTGTTGATTTTAGTTTTCTGCCATTAAAAAACAGATCAGCAGTCTATGCTGAATCCCTGTATTTGCAGCTTTCAATTTATACCATTTTGATGGGAAAAAAAAAGTTAATTGCCACAGCTACATAAAGAACTGCGTAGCGGGCGCGTCTTTGATGGATGGAAAGAGGGGATCATAGACTTTCCTCCCGCCTACAAGTATGAAATGGATTCTGATAGATATGTTGGCGAGATCCCTAAAGAAGGGGAGAAGAAGAGATCTCCGGCATGGTAAGCACAACTTTCTTAAAACCCAGCATATCTCAGGCACAGTGTCGACTGATAATTCATGAAGTTCGATGTGTACTCTTCCCTTGTTCGGTGGGATCGTATACTCTGGTCCGGAAAAGGCATTAAACAAATTTGTTACCGACGGGCAGAAGTAAGACTCTCAGATCATCGACCCGTGAGTTCGATGTTTTTAGTTGAAGTGTTGGACAATGCTAGCACAGCTGCTGTCCACCCTGAGATTTTCTTTGATGAAAATGGAGACTAACAACTTTAGCATAAAACAGCTAATCAACCTTAACAATCAACAAGTCACCAAGTAAACAAGTGTCTTGATGGCTGTGCTCTGTTCTCCCACCACATTTGGATTCCCACGCTACTCGTCGACATATTTAATAATTCACTTTGTCATCTCTGCCTTGCTGCGGGTCATCACCTCCGACAAAAGTGGAGAGCTGAATATGGAGGACTTCATCCAATGAACTCCATGATCGCCCTCCAAAAGGTCAAAATAAGGTAAAGCTTGACGATCAGTTTTGCACTTGCTAGTTTCTCAGTCCCTGCAGTGAGCAGGGTGCTCGCCAGTCTTTCGACCTGATCCCCTTTGGCAGGGTTTTTTGTCGTACCATTATGTACACACTTCTATTATGAGTTCTTTTTTTTTTTAAATAAAAATTAAGAAACTGCTGCATATATATATATATATATATATATATATTTTTTTTAACACAGTCAAGATTCAAAGCATGAATGAGAGAAGGATCATAGCTTGCTTATGCAGCCATCAATGAACCCTAGTTTCAAAAGAAGAAAAAGGAGGCAATAACTGGAAAGAATGATGAGACACTTCTTTGTGCTTTGAAAATCGGTGACAATAGAACAGACAAAGGAATTATTCTCTATTGTATTCACATGTATACAGACAGCAAAATGAGAAATATTACGACATTTGATGCACATGGAACATGTTCTCTAGTCAAGTAATTGTATATAACACACCTAGATACTGCTCTGAATCAGTTGACAGAAGCTATAAATTAAAATCTTTCTGAACTATGATCAAGAAGGTTGGACATGACTAAAGAAACTAATGGCCGGGAGAACAGTAGTATGGCTAGAAACCTAGGGTGGCGAACCAGCCTCGGGATGTTGATCTGCCTGCTGAAATTCCTGAGATAAAATAGAATGCAAGAAAGAAAAGCAAATGACAAATCACAGCTTTCAAAGCATTTTGCAAGTAATTACTAGTTACATGTTATGCAAACATGTCTATATACATGCACAGGCACAAACATCATTACGTGCAAGAGAGTGAGGCCGTACCCCTTGTGAGAGATGTGCTTGAGACAGAGAACTAAGCTGGCAGCTTTCCATATTTTCAAGTAGCTGAATTACTGTTTTCAAATGTGGAAGGCTGCAATATGTGAAACTAAAATGAGCCAAGAAACTTCGAAACACAGTCCTACAGCTTAATAACAATAGGCAACAAACGAAATTCTCAGGTTTTCTGCACAAGATACGGTATGCTCTATACACTTAATAACAATAGCTGGTTAAGAGAAATGGATCCATCTAGCAAATTAAGAAAATGGCATCTTCATTGAGTGGCATTAACAACTGTCTACTTCCATAATTAGTTCTTACATACCATTTTGTGAAGTATCTTCTATACAATTTTCAGCAACTTTATGTCATTTTTAAATTAAATTGGTGAATCTGTTAGAAATCTGATCAGTTCCTTGACCTCTAAACTTCATCTGCAACACAACTTAACACCTTTCTTTTAGGTAAGATTGGCTTTCTCAGTCCCAATACTACATGCCACACTCAAACAGAGTAATTTTAAGTAGCCTAGATGCACATGATTCCAACCTTTGTAATCCACTGTCAATATGGGCATCAAGCGATGAAATAACCCTAGGCATCAGCTCTAACATCTGCATTCAATGAAGCAGGGCAGATAGAGATCAAATTTCAAAACTTTGAAATTAATATTATGTATATAACTTTACTACTGTATGGAGGAATCACATACCTGCCCTGTATTTTTGATTGTAGGAGTTTTCGCCAAAAGATTTTTGGGAAGTTTCATCAATTGGGTCTGTACATACAAAGTAGTCAAAGATATTCTTACTATACAACCAAAGTCGAAAGATGGAATCAAGGGCACAAGCACATCAACAATCACATACATCCTTGCCAAGTGGTAAACTCAAAGTGCTTGCTTATCTTCTATCAGAGTACTGGCTTCAATAACTGTCTTTCTTTTTAGCCAAGCATTGCAAGAGCTCCTAACCAAGTTTGCAACATCGTTGAAATGTTAAATTATGGATAGGGTTTCTATGAAGGCAGATCCATCAAGGAGTCTGTCAGATTATTATATTTTAGTTTTGCCACCTCTATGTAAATAAATGGATGATGGATTCATAGCCAAAACACTCTTCTAAATTATACCTCAAACAAGGGCTAGACCTGGAAATTGGTCAAATTCTAAGAAAAAGACATAGCATATATCAAACAAACCCATTTTTGCATATCATGTCCACATCAATGAAGCCCCATATATTTTTTTTAATAACTAACAAGTTAAGCTAATGATAGAATAGAATTTTTTTTTTCTCTTATGAGAGAAATTTAGGCCAAGAAGATGGCAATTTTTTTATTAAAAAGAAAAAAAATCAAACAATGATCAGTTTTTGTCTACAAAATTTAACATATCAGAGTTATCATTCTCACAGTACTAATCTAACAAAACAAAACCCAAAAATAAGTACTTTCAGTCACATCTAAGAGTCTAAGACAGAAACCCACTCGTAAACTGCCCTATTTCCTCACATTCATCCTTAAGATCACAAGTCAAACGATGAAACCAAAAGAAAAAAAAGTTCCTTTTTTCTTTGGTCAAAAACAATTGATTGAGCTCTTAAAATTTACAATCAGAAACAGAATAAAAATGGTCTCTTTGACAACTCGCGCTAGTTTCATATAAGAAAAAAAAATACCCGAGAAGGAGAAGACTGTTGCATGAGATGGAGGAGATTAGAGGTGGATTGTACAGCCTGCGAAATCTGTTCAGTCACTGCTGATTTTGCTGTGCTTTCTCTGCTACTTGTCCCCTTCATGGTTCCACCTCCGCCACCTCCTCCTCTTCCAGCTGTCGCCATTGTCTTCTGCAAATCAGAATCCTTCCCGAAGCCGAAAAAATAAAAACGTTGTGCTCAATGAAAATAGATAGAGCCCAATACGATTATGTGCTCACTCGGTCTTTGAAAAATTTCCACTTTCAAGTAGCTCGGCCCATTTTCAGCCCAGCAACTGCTGATATTAATATTATTCTACCACTTTAACTAACGGTAAAAATTATTTCATGGAATAATTGTTGGTTTTTTTTTTATATATATATGTTAGATGTTGCCTGTATTGTAGTACTTGGTGCTATGGTTAAGAGTCTTCTTGTTACGTGCTTGACCATATATTCAAACGCTAAAAAAGGTTTCTTTATGCAAAATAAGAGAATGTTGCTTAAATTAAGACATTCTCAAAACACTATTTACAGTGAAAAATCTTTGGCGCCGGAGCTATCTTTTCTAGATGTTACTTTATTGATGGCATTTAAATGACCAAAATTCTCTTACATAACGCAATAAACTATAGGTAACTGCAACAAATACGAAGGTCCTTTTACCTCACCTAACTCATTTACTCGGACCTGACTAGTTTTGTAACGTACCACCGTTACTCCAAGCTTCCTTTAATTATGAACTTTGTACAAATTTCCAGCCCAAAACGCAAGCTACAAATCAATCCTTGTTCCGAGGAACCAACTTGTTTCTGCCAGTTTTTGCAATGGGTTCTTTCCAACAGCCCTTTCTGCTCTTCCTAGCCCTGACATTCGTCATAGCTATCACTCCTGCTTTCTCAGTTGTTGGATGGGGAGATAGATACCTGCCAAACCCAAGGTTCTGTTGGAAACAAATTAACAGGGTACATGGGTGCCAGCTCGAAATTTATGATTCATTGTATCAAAACAAGATAAACCTCAGTGCTGCTTGCTGTGAAGCAATTCAGGGTCTGTCTTACAAGTGCAAGATTTGGATTTTTAACCACGGAAGATTCACTCCTGAGTTTGGTAATCAGCTTAAAAGTTATTGTGCTAGTTTGGGCATCCCACTTCCACCCAGTTATCGCATTTACTACCCCGACAACACTTCAGGTCAGATTGGAGATTAAAGGAATGAGTAATTGATGTGTAGGAAGCATCAACTGCAAGAATAAAGAGGAATGAATTTACCTTTAAATAAAGGGTGGTATTCTAAATAGTAGTATAGTATGAATTGTTAAAATGTTTGGCTTTAATTTGAGCAATTTGCTGTTTTTTATGTTACTTTTATTTTTTTTTTCTTTTGTACGCATAAAAATCTATTGAAATTTATACTATAAAAGAAAAATGTAAATTATTTTCAATCTTCGGAATCTTATTATTCCCCTCTTAAATTTCGGTTGTCAAAAATAAATAAATAAATATTTTTTGAAAGATTTTAAATTTAATAGTTGCAATATTCTTTTAAAGACTTGTAAAGGATTTAGTTAAATTTCGTACTTAAAAAATTAATACTTTAAAGACTTGCTAGAATTTGAACTAATGAGTGTAGACATGATATTTATTCATCTTTTCAATTAGGAAAATAGTGAGAAAGTTATTAATAATTAATTATTTTGCTGTTGTTGGTAAAATAATTTTTTTATTGTCATTAATAGATATTTTAAATTGGACATAGATAATACATACTTAATAAATTATAAAAAATAATTAAAAAAAGCACACGCATTGAATTTAAGTTTTTGATATCACTTATAAAGTAAAAAAATTTCACCCAAATATACCAAATACAATCTACAACAAAACCCTACCAAAAATAGTAAACAAACATTACAATGAAAATTTGAAATTAATTGTTCGTTTTTTTTTTTTGAACATTTTAAAGAAAGATTAGTCAATGATGTTACGTCGTGGACTTACAACCCCAAAAATTAAGTTTTCTAGATGTACCAAAGGAGATTGCATTTGTTATTAGATGGAAAATTATTTATTAATCAGGTGGGGTTACAAGTGTAATTTCATTTAAAAGGATAAGGTTAAAAACTTGTATTTAAGACGAAATAAATGGAGGACTTGCTTCGATTCAGACACGGTCAAATTATCCTATTTTACCAGCTGAATAGGTACCATTTTTTTTCCCATTTTGTTTTGCAATTTACCCCTCTAGATTTTTTATTTTCTTTTCTTGCTTTTTTATAGATATGGTTTTGTAATTTTTACTGCTCAAATGATCCTTGTTCTTCCCTGATCATCTTAATTGCTTTTTCCTGTTGGTTCATTGGAAACCCTAAGGTATCGGCACAAAAGGGTGTTTTTTTTCTCGTCTAATTTTTCTCTATAAATTCTTTGAACCCCGATGTCTCTTCGCTCTTTACTCGATCAATGAAAAAATTTAGCCAATCAAATAAATGGAGGAGTGGTGTTTTTTTTTTTTTGTTGGAAGGGCAGGGAGGGTGTGTTCCTGGTGATTGAAAATTTGAGAGTTTGACGGGATTACAGATGTGGGTATGACTGGGAATTTGAACCCTGTTCTTTTTTATCAACAAATTGCTCTTTGATCTGTTGTTTTTGAAGTTTTAATCTGTAAAACAGAGTATATTGAAATTTATTTCCTTTGGAAAATATGCTAACTGCAATCTTACGTTTAGATTCTGTTGTTTGCTGTAAAGAAAACCTTGACAATGTCCTGAAAATTCTTGCTATGATTGGAGAGATGAATTTTAACTAGTGAATTTGGATTTAATTGTGAAAATGAAATTAAGAACTATGCATAAATTAATTAAGATTTAATATGCATATATATATATATATTCGGAAGAGCAAAAGAAAACGACTTCCAAATTCGTAAATAGGAATTTCAGAACTTTAGCTATAATAGACTATATGACCAATCTTTTGTTGTTTCTTGTTTGCATGAAACATGTGCTTCTGCAGTGATGAGTCTTTTTATTTTATACCAAATCCAAGAGACGTACTTATACAGGTTGCTACTTGGTAGTGTTGGGAGTAACAGAGAAAATATCAGAGTAATAGACATGTTGAACTGTGAAGTCTGAAAGCTAGTTAAGGGGCTGGAGTCTCTTAGACGTCTTCTTTCTGCTTATAAATGAAATCTTCGCTAGCAAATGTAGAATGACTATGTAAAGTTTGTTCTACATTTTTGGTTTGTAAAGACATTTTCGGTTGATAGGAAGCATGGAAATGAAAAAATTTTTCTTCAAAAATGATACTCCGATAAAATATACTGTTTTTTTTTTTTGGGTGTAAATATGAATTATACTTTGAATTGATAAATTCCTAGCTCTGGGGATTTGGATAAGGATGATGGTATAAAGAAATGTCACTTATATACAGTTGTTTGCTTATGCTGTCCTAGCTTCTTATTTAGCGTTTCTTCTGCTGTTATTTTGGGTCAATAAATGTGATTGCATGGCCAACATGACGCTTGAAATTACTGTAATCTATTTAATGGTGCATGTTCTCCATCTCTGCTGTAATATTCTGTTTTGTTCTTTTGTATACTTTTAGAATTTCTTTATCCGTTGATTGAAACCAGATTAAAGTTTAGGTTTTGAATTGCAGGAGAAAATTGACATTATATGGATAGTAAAGTACCTTCTGACAAGATTACTCAGGAGCTCGCTCGAGAGTTACTTATTGCAATATCCTATTCTGTACCAGATACCGATCTGAATTCAGATCATGCATCAAAAAATGTGGATCTTGCAAACGGGACTGTGGTGACAAATGCTGATGAAGCTGAAAAATATAGGTCTGAACTGATATCAATATCCAATGCACAGTCTCCGTGATGCTCTAGTGCCTCCAGTTATGCTTGGGAACCATGTTGGTTAGCGGGGACAAATTTTAATGGGAAATTTTATGACACACAATTGCGGTTGACGTTTTGTAGAACTTCCTGTTGTAGTGTGCTTTCATTTTACAGCTAATGTTGGTTTGTTTAGCGTGTGATTTCCTCCATATCGATGTAAATAAGGAAAATATATTTTTGTGCAGACTGTGTTCTGATGAAAGTGAATGATGTATTTTGTTTATTTGACAGAATTTATGTACTTTTCCGGTTACTTGGTTCATTCTTCTTGCTTAGTCCTTTAACCTGAAGAGGTGTTGATAGGTCTTGCAAGGTGCCGGATGCTCCTTGATTTGTTTGTTTGGTTCCTGTTAAGGTTGAGATTTTCTGCTTTGTTTTCGTTTAAGCAATTGACCCAAACATTTTGCTTTTAACTTTGTAGACTATTGTGGTCAAAGTGGAAGATGGGCTGGCAGATATGGTTCCTTTGGGCTCCTTAAGTGGCACATCTTCCGTAGGGATAACCAATGTAGAATCACTCTCATCATTAAGCTTTTGGTCTTACCATTCTGCACTTTTGAATCGTGTTTGTTCTTACCTCTCGATTGCTAAGTTTAAATAATTCAAATCCAATTAAAAGGCTTAAATTCAACTTGAATTTATTTGATTAAATTTATTTATTTAATAAAAAATAAATTTGATTTTCATATTAATATTAATTTAGTTGTGATTGATCCTTATATTCAATTATTTGTGCACGTTTATGTAACAAACTTAACTATAAATTTTATAAAAATCTCCTAGAGAGAGGAATCTGGTATAAGCCAAAAATTTTAATGTTGACCGATAGTGGCATCTCATTTGTGCGTTGGTGGTTGCAGACTTGCAGTGTTGTCTATAGAAATCATAAATATCATATTTATAAATGTACAGTGTATCTTTGCATTTTAGTTCCTTGAAAAGGAAAAAACTAAGGCTGTTGTCAGGATCTCATAACCAAAATAGGGAAAAAGAAACAGGCAAACCAAATTCAAGGACAATCTACAGATCCCTGATCTAATCTCCATATCTTTTCTAAGGACATGTCTGTCTGAAAATACAGCTAATTTACCAGCCTCCCCCCCCCCCCCCCAAAAAAAAAAGGAAGTTTAAATAATTTTCTGCGCATTAAACGTTTAGAGTCACAATAACTTCTTGTATATTAACTACTTAGGATTTAAAAAGTAGCACGTGATGTTAAAATGATCTTGAAAAAATAAAAACGTAAATTGATGATAATTACATAGCCAATAAATTAGTGTAAAATTAAAAATAGTAGTGATGAGATTAATAATTATAATGGTAAGATTAGATGTTATAACATTGAGATTAAAATTAATGATAGAGTATGTGTTTAGACTCAATATAGTAGTGGTTATGAGATAAAAATATAAAATGACTATTAAACACATTTGATAAAAAATTATGTATATATAAAATAAATAATTAAAATTAATTAAAATTATATTTATATTAAATAATAATAAATAAATAAAATTATATTTATATTGAATAATAATTAAAAATTATTACAATTATAAATATTGAATAATAGTTAAAAATTATATACATAGTAAATACTAACATACATATTATAAAATAAATATTAAATAACAGAATTTGTATTTATATTAACTAGCCATTAAAATTACTAAAATATTATTTTTATAAAAAATAAATTAATATAATTCAAAGTAAAAAAATAAAATTGGGCGGGGGTTAAAAAGGAGGAAATCCTCCCTTTACCTCCCACCAGGAGTCCCAGTGGGTTAAACTCACCCCACTTCGTTTTCGGTGAGATCTAAATGAGGTCTAAAAAAAATCAACTTTTGTTCGGCGTCTATGTTCCGTAAGAAAATTAAAACTTTAGAAACAAAAATTAATTTAATATTTAAAAGAATATATATATATATACACACACACACACACACACATACCTGCTCCCTCCAGTTGTTCATTCCCCATCAGTACTATGTAATTCCAAGTTGAAAAAGAGAAAAAAAAAAGTAAAATTTCAACGGCACCAAATGCAGAAATGCTTCCAGTTTTATGTAATTCCGTTCTGATTATTCCA
>JBBYHM010000027.1:15292977-15305760 GCA_038381775.1 Adansonia rubrostipa | reverse complement strand
TATATCTATGCATAGAATTATAAAGTATAGAATTAGAATGTCAAAAAGATTCATAAATAAGTAAATCAATTAGACATTTAAACCCGTAAGAAAATCATGATATAAATAATAAACCCAAAATTATGGAAGTTAGGTGCGGGTCTTTTGCCAAAATGGAGTAATATTTTATTTATTAATTATCGTATATTTATTTTTTTATTTTATATAAATATTTTTGGCCAAAACAAAATAAAATAAGCATATTTTTTTTTGTTTTACTTATTTTTTTTTATAAAACAAACTTTATCTAAAATCTGAAAATATTGGTTCAATAAATGCAATTAAGCAAATATCAAAAGGCAGAATTTTTTTATTATTTAATTAAGAGTATATTTTAAAAAGATAACATCATCCGTTAATAATTATTATAAAAAGAAAGGGAAAAAAATGTTAAGCATTGAGCATTAAAAAGCAAATGAAGTTAGGTTTATACTTTATAGCAACTTTCACTAACTTAAATATCTTAGTTAAGCTTTAATAAAGCATCAATTAATAATTACTAATAAGGATAAAATATTTTTAAAAAATAAATAAATTTTTTATTTTTATTGCATTCAAATAAACTTTTAATTTATATCTTAATAAATTTATATTTCCAATCAAAATATTATTTATATATAAATTGAAAATCAAGAGCTTATTTGAGTAAAATTAAAGTTTGAAATTTTATTTGGATTTAAATTAAAAATTTATTCTTATGTAATAAAAATATAAGAGATTACTTATGTAAAAATATTTACAATTAGCTAAATACTGGACATTAAACATAAAAAAATTCATATTTACTCATTTTAAAATTCTAATAAAAATTGAATTAAAAAATGTGAGCTACTAAAATAAATAAGTTTCCTTTCATTCACATAATTTTGTAATTTATTCGAAAAATCCTTTTACATGATATTATTGATGTTTATATATTGTAATTAATCAATTAGTAAATTACTCTATTTTTTAAGGGAAAAAAAAAGTTGAAAATCCAAAATGGTGAGGGATGAAGGAATAAGCAATTTTGTAAATATTGGTGCAATTAAGGGTAGTGACATGGAGAAATGACCAAAGGTTTCCTTGATTGTCAGTGATTGCTTTGTGCTGTCTCCGAACCATGGCTTCCAAAACCAGTTCAAAACGGCAGCTCCGGTTAACGGTCAACCATCCCATCTGGCCACGTGGCTTCTTACTTTCCACGAGGCAGATTTTCGTCATTTTATTAATAATCTCTTTTGACAATTTACACAGTTTGCACTGACCGTTTCTTTTTGGTTCTTAATCTACTATCTAACCTCACTCAACGCCTCTCAACTTTAATTCATAATAATAATAATAATAATAATAATAATAATATGCATGTAAATTTTCTATAATAAGCCTGTAAATTTATTAATTTTAGATGCAATATAAATAAAATATAATACAGCAAAAATAATATAATAAATTTGATGTATTTAAATATTATTAAAATAATATATTTAATAAATTATTATATTTATATTTAAAATTTTTAATATATTTAATAATTTATTATATATTTAAATTTATATAATTAATATAAAATATGCATATGCAAATTAAGGTATGCATCTACAAATCATCTCAAAACATTTCTTTTCTTCGATTTCCGTACTTTGATCAATTCCCTCCAGTAATTGGATAAGTTGATGAATAAAATAATATAGAAGTTTTGAAGTATTTATTTCAAATCCGCCCATGAATTGTAAAAATAATAATAATAATAATAATAATTTTATTAAATTTTTATTAAATTTTAAAACTTGAATGACCTACATATTTTAAGTATTCGTATATAATTTTATTCTTTGAATTTATTTTTTTAATAAAAATACGTATATCTATCAACAAATAAAATAGTGAGGTTCTAAGAAGATATATTTTTAAAAGCTTTTACAGAACCCAGAGAGGATATTCCACTAAGGTACATTTAAATGGGCCTATCACGTGCCCTCCAACACTTTGCACATACTGTTGCTTAAAGCAGAAATATACCTAAGTTAACTCTGAAGTTGGACCACTTCAATTTTTGCAAACAACCTGTCCGTGGTAACCTTTTTTCAAAACTTCAAATTGTCTCATCGTTGTCAAGTTTTGTTTTCTGAAGGATACAATTGTCGAATTTAAAAGTGTACTTTGCCGTGTGCCTGTATCCTTTTGGGTGTTTTAAAGTTAGAAAAAGAAAGAATGGATAAGCTTAGGATATGCCATCTTAATACTAAGATTAAAAAGAATATGGTTATTAAATAAATAATTAATAAAAATATACAATTTATTTAATAATTTAATATTTAAAATTTTAAAAAATAAAATAAACCTAAATTAAATTTTTATTGATGCAATCTAAATTTTTTTATTAATTTTTAATTAATTCAATTATTTTTTATTTTAATTTTTTATTAAATCGATTTGATTGATCCTCGTAGTGTGATTACCAATGATATCATTAAAAAGAAACACCTTTATATATATATATATTCTTTTAACTAGAACCAGCAAAGCAAGTTGAACGATGATTTTAATTTGATAAATCAACCTGCATTTCGTCCACCGAAGCTGTCCATCATAATATCCAACCATTAATTTTTATTGCATTTTTAAATGCATACGTAAAGTGAAGTTAATAAATTAATAATTATTATGTTTATCTTTATGGTCCTTTGTCAGGCTACAAACATGCGTAAAAAATTTTCCTTATCCCATGAATTATTAGAAATTAATTAATCAGTCAATTAATTAATCTTAATCAAAATCGAGAGATTTGTAACTCTCTGAACTACAGAGCAAGAACAAACTGTATAAATTTTATTTCATAGTTAATAGCGATGAAAAAATTTGATAATTCAGGCATAAGTGTTATGTTTGTGGTTTTTTATATCAATATTTTAAATATAAATATAATAAAAATGATTAAATTATCAAATTCAAAATATAAATATAATATTCATATTAAATAATCATATTAATTATATTTAAATATCTTATATTATGTTTATTATATTAATTTTTATATTTATTAAATATATTATACCTGCATCATTATTTTATATTGGCTCAAAATTATTAAACTTGAGATGAAGGCTTTACTTTCATGGACAAAGCAACTAGGTAGGCTTGCTTTGTTCTTATCCAGGACGACCTTTTGCTTCTCCTTCCTTCCCCTTTTCCTATGGCCTTCCGTAACCCATGCGACTGTCCATTTCAGCCATTATCTTTCACTCTCATCCGCATGTTTCCTTAAGCATTTAATGAGAGTTTTTCATTGATCGAATTAGATAATAATTTAAAATTTTTTATTTTTATTTGACTTTTGATTTAAAATTTTATTTTATTATTTTAAAGATATTAAAATTTTATTTTTATAATTAATTTAAATTTAAAATATTTTTATTTAGATTTGACTCGTACTCAATCAAACTAAAAAAATAACTCGGCTCTTACGTAAATCTAAGATTATTAAATTGCATTTCCTATCAGTTTGGCCATCTCAATATTTTTGTATCCCTATTTAAGTATTTATATTATTAATTTCACCTTACCATATATATATATATATATATATGTATTCCAATTGTTAACTTGAGCTTTTTATTTGAATCTTTTAAATTTTTATTTAATTTTATACTGGATTTGTTTATTATATATTGATTCATTTATTTGATTTAAGTCAATAATTTTTAATATAAATGTAATACGTAATTATAATTATGATTTTTAATAATTATATATATGTATATTATAAATTATATATATATATATTGATCCTTTGTATAGGGTAGGATTGTGAATGAGATAAGGAACAAAAAACTACAAAATATGAGAGAACGATGGAAATGGGATCAATTGATACCTGAGAATAAACCCAAAGGTTATTTTATCTCATTTTCGAAAGGATGTATGTATGCGTATAAAATTTGGTTTAGATTTGATGGTGGAAGTTCGGAAGATGAGACAACTAGTATTAGATCATCATTTGAAATTTGGCCGTATGGATTATCTAAGGTCCCAGATTTGGCGTACAAATTGATGTCGTTTTAGTCTGTTTGATCAATTATGCCACGTCCATGTCCACAACTGAGAATGTGACAATTGGTCGTGAATGATTCATGTATATGCGGACGTGGAAGGTTATTTGAGTTCAATCTCCTACTTTTTTCTGTTGACTTTAGTCACCGTCTTAGAATCTAAGCTTAATTTATAGTAATTAATTAGGAGACTTTGTCAAATTGAATACTTAATCATCAAATCCTTTAGATAATTAATAAAAATGTTTACAGCCCGAGCAACCTGCTAAACTTGCATTGGGTGGAATCTAAATATAAATTTTTATAATTCAGATCAATTAAATGTAATTATATTTTATATAATAAAAAAATTAATTATAATAAATAAAAATAAATTTTAAATGTTATTTAAAATAATTATTTGAACTTTCAAGTTGATTTGGATTTTAATTCAACTGAAGCTTAAATAAAAAAATAAAAAAATTTTAAATAATAATTCAACCTAATTCGATCAATAAATAGCTTTTATAATTAATTAAAGACTAAACAAAAAAGTTTACGATCGGTGGGTAGAATACAAAATCTGCCATGAGGTTGGGATTTTATCTTTCACTTTCGAGAAGGATAGCTCTTTTCATCACATTAATTTTAGCCTTATTACTTTGGTTACTTAATAAAAGTTTAGGTCAACAACAAAATGATTCATTTGCAAATAAAATTCTTAATCATTAGGTTCATGTAAAAAGGATGTGTCTTTAAAATCGTCAGAAAATGAAAATTATGCCCTAAAAAATTAGAGGATGATACCCTTTATCTATACGAAGATATAAGCGAAATAAGGAAAGGCATAAAAATCCAATAGCTCTAGAAAGCAAATCAAATTGGTTTTGAAACTTTTGGCCTGCATGCATGCCTTTATCTAGGCTCCACTCAATGGCTTGTATCATTTGGTTGCAAAAAAGGCACAAAGCTAAGCTCATTACAAGACACTGATTTGCAGACTGTTGGGATCATATTCAAACTATAGAATATACAACAATTTTTATACAATAATAATAATAATATAAATATTTTATTTTTTAAATAGTTAAAATCAATGGAATTAAGTCAATTTTAATTTTTTTAATTAATTAATTTACTTCTATTGATTTGATTGATTACTCGAATAAAATTGATTAATTCAATTTTTAAATTTATAAAGCTGAATCAGTTGAACCGATTAAATGCTCATCTCTCACAATAATTATATAATCGCTTTAATTCTGTCCATTGGGTGGACGGGGGAAAAAAAAGAGAGAAAGAATGCCGACATCCGCCGAGTTAATACCAAGTCAAGAGCATTGCTCAAACATTGGGTATTACGGTGGGCCTCTTTGTCCGACAGAAGTCTTTACAAGCCCAATAAGGCCTGTCTGTCCCCTTCTGAGCAATTTCTGACGGTACCTTTTCTTTTTGTATTGTTGATTTTTCTGGAGAATTACATTGTCCATTTGCTCAACAATTATTTGCATATCCTTGCCTTGCCTTCACTGTCATAAATCAAACAAAGCCCAACTGAAAACGAAAAGGACTTGCTTTTTAATCATTTTTAAAAGATCGATTTAGAACTTAAGATAGGCTCTTCAAAATGAAGTTAATGGTAAAATTCAAGCAAAACGTAGTCTCAAAAGGAATAATAAAGAAAAAATTGTTAAAATATAAGTAAAAAACAAAGCCACAAATAAGATTGAATTACTCCAATTGGAGGCACTTGACACAATCTTGGTTGTTCAAATTCCATGTACCTCCAAATTCCACTTTTTGAATCTTTCACTCATCAATCCCACAACCCTAATCTAACCCTGAACTGGTATTTTCCTCACTAAGAAAATCAATGATTAAACTTGAGGAAAACTTCCTATGAATCAATGATATTTTAGCTGGCTACCCTTCGCAAAACTTGATAGCTTTAGCCTTGAAACAAAATTTTGGCGTACTTTCTTCTCATAAAGACGCTCACTGTCAAAAAATCATGCAAAAAAAAAAAAAAAGGCTTAGAAAAATGCATGAGCATGTTAAGTCGAGGGCATAATCTCCCCAATCACGTGGCAACCTCGTCTACTTCAGTATTAAAAACAAAGCTGGGAAATGTTGTTGTTATGTCCCTGCAAAGTTTATGTAACAAAATGGAATGAGCTTTCGGATGAATAAGTAAGGTTTGTAAGTACAAACTGGGTATAACATTTGTATTTTACATACCTGAGGTATGTGAGGGTCATGATTTTCAACAATGATGGATTACGGGAGACGAAATTCTGCCATTCGGAGATATCTATCTTTCCATCCTGATTAATGTCCGCATCCAAGAATGTCTGTTCAAAAATCCCCATGGCTCAGTAAAAAGTTGCAACTTAAGTAAAAAAATCCCCACCAAAGATTTAATTTACAAATATTCGCATTACCTATGACTACTGAAATATTCTTGTTAAAGGCAAATATTTATCCAAAAAGATAGGCAGAGATGTTCGATAAATTTTCAACATATATCATAAACAATTACTTTATGCAACCATACCATAACAAGCTCTCACCTTATCAAGAATTGCCTCAATAGTTTCATCAGTTAACTTCATTTCAGATTCACATAGAAGTGCAATCAGCATTTGCTTGACCTGACAAAATCACATAAGATAGAGTTGCCTGTAAAGAGGTTTGTATAAAAATTTAACCGAATCAAAATATGAAAATATGGATGATATGTAGCAATCTGTAATATTTAAAACCAGTTTCGCTCAAAATAATGCGGCTGAATTAAATTATAAATTCAGATAACAGCATGATATATAATAACAAACATATAAGGCCCAAAATACCTCATTACGCTCAATAAAGCCTGTTCCATCCATGTCATAAAGTTTAAATGCAACTGCGATGAGAAACCATCCAAATTAAAGTTGAGGTGAAAGATTATAACACAACTTAAATTCAAGAGCTGTTTACTTACAATTCATCTTGTCCTCTTGTGAGGCATTTGGATGAAAGACATTGAGTGCTCGAACGAAGTCACCAAAATCAACGACTCCCTTCTTCTTAGCGTCAAATAAATCAAAGATCTGCATGTATTAAAAGTTGCATAAATAAACTAATTCAAATCTTTAACTTGTTCCCCCAGAATACCTGATTCATAACTCTCAAATTGGTACAAAATATATTACCCGATTTACAAATATGTTCTCCTTCTTATTCTGAAATAAAGCTAACTGAAACTCTTCCTGTATATACAAGCGAAAAGTTAGATTGGCATTATATTGTGCATGCAAACTTTCAAATTTGACAGAAAAGAACAGTGAGAAAAAAAAAAAATCATCAATGAAGAAAGCAAAGTCACGAGAACCATGCAACACATCACAAACCCAAGAATGACATCAGATGTGATAACCCCAATCTCAAACCACATTAAAGAAAAGTCAAATCCCTGTTTGACAGGAATCGCAGAACTTTACCTTGCTAATCAGCCCATCATCAATTACTGAACCGCTAATGCTCTTATAAAGCTCAAAGAGTGCTTCGACTTCACTAACACTAACTGCAAATACAAGGAAAACAAACCAAATAGTCAAATTGACAGAATAATTTATTCCAAGCTGATTGAAACAATCCAAATCTTTCAGGAAAAGTCCCTCAAAAAAAGAAAAAGAATATTTTGGTGATGTTCCTACTTAATTGGTTACAGAGCCATGATTCTTGACGAATTGTTGAAAACCCCAAAACAAATTGCATTGACACGAACAAGAAATTCTCCAAAAAAAAAAAATCTTGATGTTTCACCCAATAAAACCAATCAGACAATTGGCTACATGAGATGAACAAAAAATTTGAAACAATTTGCCAACTTACAAGCAGTTTGTGAAGCCAACGTAACAGGGTCTTCGTGTCCGCGGCATTGTATTATTCCTTTAGATTGAAAGCAGCCCATTTATTGGGAAAAAAAAAAAACAAAAATCTTTACAACGTTCTCTCTTCAAAACCACAGTAATCCTGCATATTGATTCACAACATCAAATAGAAAGAAAAAAAAGAAATCAGCTTGGAAATCAAAGCAAACACAATATTAGGAACACAGGCAAAAAAGATGCAAGCTAAATCAGGAAATGTTTCAACAACTACATATAAGATAAAATCCTATGATTTCACAGCAATTATTTAAATTGTTCAGATAAATAAAAATTTAAGGAAATAATTAAAATTGAATCAGAAATCTTTTTCTTTCGTAGCTGAGAAAACCATAAGGTAGTTAAAAGAAAAAAAAAACATAGGAATCGGTATAGAGTGAGGCTCGACAAAAAATAACGCTGGAAAGAAATTAATTCAAATGGAACTCAAATCAATCAATCAAAATCAAAACCTTTTCCGCTTTTCTTTTTACCACAATTCTCCACCAAATAAATAGCATTATAAATAATTTATTAAAAAAACCAAACTTGAACTGTAACAAACGATGAAAAACAAATTCAAAAATAAAAAACACGAAGTCTGAAACTTACCGACCGTGAATTTAGCCGAAACCGAATTCCGAGGCTTAAAAGGACAGAGGAAAAAGGCTGTATAGAGAAGTTCGAATTATTGTCTTAAAGCGAATGAAAAAACTACGAAATGAATTCGAGGAAAACCGAAGGCTTATATAAAGGAAGAGAAGGGGCTTCTCGAGAAAAATAAAATTGACGGCTTAATCAAACGGATGAGATTGCTTTGATGTGATCAAAAGAGACAAGCTCATTTTTACGCTCCTTTTTTTTTTTTCTTTTAATAACTTTCAGTTTTTTTTTCGTTTGCCTCAGGAGAAGCAGCGTAGCTGGAAATGCGAGAACGAAGAGGGGCTTCGACCACGGAAAAGTTTATGAGCGTTGGAGTTTTAAGAGAAAGGCCAAGTGGACACCAACTAACAGGAACTCGGACGCGAGTAACTGCACCTGCGTTCACACGTTTCGCGTCAAAATGAATTTGGAATATTCCCTATAAATCCGGTGATTCGTACACTACGCAGCAGCTTGGGGAGTGCAGGTGATGGTTACTGTCGTGTGGCACCAGATAATTTCGGTGCACACGGATGCGTCGGATGACTTCGACAACTGTCTGACCCGTGCCTGTGATAGCCTAGCCTCGATGCTGTGGGCAGCTGATGGCCTTGATGCATGCGAATCATGACCGCGGTGATGCAGGCGCTGGATGACATTAGTGAAATTTTCAAATATTATAATTGTGTATACATATTAAATATTTATATATTAATTAATTTATATATTATATTTATATATTTTTATTATTTTTATTATGTCTAAAATATCGAGAAATTTGTGCAAATTAAGAAAGTGGTAAGTTACCTTTTCCTTTCGGCTGTTGGAGAATAATCGCAGTCCGTTAAATATTATTTTCGGTCTGTCAACGTTTACTAATGTTAAAATTCTTAACTTGATGGTGCAAGTCATGAATTATTAAATCAGTTGATGACTTCAGAAAAAAAAAAATTCAATGTAATAATAAAAATTAAAATTTTAAAGATATATTGATTTGTTTCTTTTCCCGAAAATATAAATTTAAAATCAATTCTTTGGTAGAGTAACAATTGTGTTTATTTTTATTTTCTCCATTTATAAAATGTAAAAATTGTGTTTATTGCAATATTTTCTATTTATAAAATTGTAAAGTTTTTTTTTTTTACCTTTTTTTTCCCTTTTATATTATTTAAGAGCTTTTCAACATTTATTTAGATAACAAAAAAAATATTGTTCGTGTCAAGGACTATTCTTTACTAATATATCTGTCAATTCAATTTTGCTCTAACCAGTAAATAGTAAATACATATATAAAAGTGCATTATACTACTTATAGAAATTAAGAAATAAAAAATGGGTGATTAAGTTTGGTATTGTTAACATTTTGTTATTATTGTTGAAGCCTTGTAAGATATATGTCTTAATCTATTTGAGTTTTCTCTTGATCTTTTGCATTTTTTTTGTCACAATTATTAATCATAATCAACCAAACGGGAAAACCAAACGCTGTCGTTGTTGCGTGGTGGAAGGGGGGAGGAGGGGTGCCAATGAAAACACCCAACAATCATAAAATCAGTTGAAGGATATTCCTTTTCCACCTCCTCCCATCGCTCGACTTCTATCTGCATCAATCAACACTGAAAAAGATGGCGGTCGCACTCTCAGGGTCTGCTAATCTCGCCGCACCAAAACCCTTTCTAGGACTAGGAGGTATCACTAGGCGCCTCCCTATCTCCCCTCCAATTTCAACGCTCAACGTCACCCAGAAACCCCACTCCACCATTGTCGCTTCCGTTTCCGCTTCCTCTTCTTCTCCCTCCACCGGTCAAACCAATTGGTCTCTCGATTCCTGGAAGTCAAAACGTGCCCAGCAACTTCCTGAATATCCGGACGCGGACGAGCTCGAGTCGGTACTCAGAACGATCGGATCGTTCCCGCCAATTGTGTTCGCGGGGGAGGCAAGAAAGCTGGAGGATAAGCTAGCTAACGCTGCCGTCGGGAAAGCGTTCCTGTTACAGGGCGGTGACTGTGCGGAGAGTTTCAAAGAATTCAATGGGACCAACATTAGAGACACTTTCAGAGTTCTTTTGCAGATGGGAATTGTCCTCACTTTTGGTGCCCAAATGCCCGTCATCACTGTCTGTTCATTTAACAAAAATCCCAACTTTCTCTTGCTAAATTTGACCCTTTTATACAAATTTTCTTTTTGACTTTTTTTTTTTTTTTTGCTGGTATTGTGATAGGTTGGGAGGATGGCAGGGCAATTTGCAAAGCCAAGGTCAGAGCCATTTGAGATCAAAGACGGAGTAAAGTTACCAAGTTATCGAGGAGATAACATAAATGGTGATGCTTTTGATGAGAAATCTAGAGTTCCTGACCCGCAAAGGCTGATTAGAGCTTATCTTCAGTCTGTTGGTACATTGAATCTGCTTAGAGCATTTGCTACTGGTGGCTATGCTGCTATGCAAAGGGTCTCTAAATGGAATCTCGATTTTGTTAGACATAGTGAACAAGGAGACAGGTAAATCCTTAACTTTTGAGTTTCACATTTAGGCCTGTTAGTGTTGGGCTTTCCAGTTTGCAGTAATATCTTAATTTGTTCACCAAAGCAGGTTTCCTCCTAATATTGCAATCAATTGCCAATGCCAATGCCGATATAGGCCTTGCATTTGTTTCTTGTTCTTGGCTTTAAAATATGACTTGATTCCTTATTAGGTACATGGAGCTTGCACAGAGAGTTGATGAAGCTCTGGGATTCATGGCTGCGGCTGGGTTAACTATCGATGACCCTCAAATGAATACAGTTAATTTCTGGACATCCCATGAATGCCTCCACTTACCATATGAGCAAGCCTTGACTAGAGAGGATTCAACGACTGGCCTCTATTATGACTGTTCGGCTCACATGCTATGGGTAGGTGAGAGGACTCGGCAGTTAGATGGAGCACATGTTGAATTTCTACGGGGTATATCCAATCCTCTCGGAATAAAGGTACATGGTGCTTAGTATCTTTTAGAGTGTAAAAGTCATCGCCAATTGTTTACATTATTTGTTTGGATAATCTCACAATCATGTTAATTGTAATTTTGACAGTGAGCAAGAGCCTTTAATCAGATTTTTGTCATTGGTTATTATCATTAGTATGGCAGTACCGATTTTATTCTATATTGGTGAAGGTAACATATATTATAATATTGATGGGCTAGTCAGTTTAAGTTTCGTATCCTTTTGTCTCCTTGCTATTGAAATGGAATTGAATATCTGTTAAGAACCATAATTTTGATGCAGATAGAGAACCATCTGTTCATTGACTTCAAATCTTTGTTGGAAGTTAACACTCGTGTGGTACTATTTGAGCACACTTAGACAATCAATAACTATTGCTTGTTTTGACTTTTGAGACTCATAGTGGCATCAAACCTTTGATCTGGAACCCCATAGTGAAATTGTAGTCCGTTTGTCTACTGAAGAGTTGGTTCATGAAGTTGAAGGCTTGAGACTTTCATGTATTTGGCACTTGAAGTTATTGACTAGGCTTAGTTTTTTGTATTCACGTAACTGTGCAACTCAAGTTTTTACAGAATTTGTATATTTTAGCTCTTAGTGTCAAAATATTAAACCATAAATCCAGTGAGCAAGTAAGTTGAGGATTTCTTTATTGTAAATTCTAAAGTTGTTGAGTAAGTTTAGTTATTTTACATAGCTAAGGCTTAAGTGCATGACAGGTTCAAGTTTTCAAAACCAAACCAGAGTTTTTCCTCCTTTTAATCACTTACTGGAGAGAGACAATACTTGATGTAGTTTTAGTTGTTATGTTTGAATTGTACTTTTTGGTTGCTGATATCTCTATGCATCATACAGGTCAGTGATAAGATGGACCCAAAAGAACTTGTAAAATTGTGCGAAATTCTTAACCCTCGGAACAAACCTGGAAGACTGACAATTATCACGCGAATGGGTGCTGATAACATGCGGATAAAGCTTCCACATCTTATTAGGGCTGTGCGCCAAGCTGGGCTTATTGTCACATGGGTGAGCGATCCCATGCATGGAAACACAATTAAAGCGCCATGTGGTCTCAAAACTCGGTCATTTGATGCAATCAGGGTAAAGAACTCTTGAACTTAAATTTCTTACCAAACTTTTTCTTTTGGGGGGGGGGGGGGGGGGACTGTAATGAAGCCCAAGGGTGGTTTTGTTT
>JBBYHM010000027.1:15281284-15292967 GCA_038381775.1 Adansonia rubrostipa | reverse complement strand
CCCCCCCCCCCCCCCCCCCCCCCCCCCCCCCCCCCCCCCCCCCCCCCCCCCCCACCCCAATGAAACCTAAGTGTGATTGTGTTTTGGTCTCTTTTACATTCTTCTCAGTCTGAGTTGAGGGCATTCTTCGATGTTCATGAACAAGAAGGGAGCTATCCTGGAGGAGTTCATCTGGAGATGACAGGGCAAAACGTAACAGAGTGCATCGGAGGGTCAAAGACCGTCACTTTTGATGACTTGAACTCTCGGTATCACACACATTGTGACCCTAGATTAAATGCATCGCAGTCATTAGAGCTAGCGTTTGCAATATCAGAGAGGTTGAGGAAGAGAAGGCTCAAGTCTGCCAAGGAACTTCTCACTGGTAACAAAGTTAATTAGTAGTTCCATGGCATAAGCCAAGTCAAGAACAGTTATCTACTTAAGCTTTTTTTTTTTTTTCCATTGTCTTGTGTTATGTCCGCAAAGGAGAGAGCTTTTTGTTGTAGAATAAATAACTCTCCCTCCAACAACGCAGCAGTGAATTTTTCGCCTCGTTTGATACTCTTGATGAAGAAGATTGTGGGTTTTTTATATGTAGTATTTTAGGAGAGGCAATGGTTGTTGGGGTTTCAAGCACTGAGTAGTTGTAGGCGTCTATAAACAACGTCAAGCATGCTTTAAGTTTGAAACCCATGGTAATGGGCATTTCTAATTTACCCCGGTGTCTTGCACCTTGTATCTATCGTCTATGAATAAACCTCCCATGGTTTGAGAAGTTACCCGAGTTCCATGTCCAACGATTAAAACTTGGCTTTTCTATAGATTTTCTGGAATATGACCAGTCAAGTTATGCTTAAGGGTGCAACTGCAATCGAGTCAACGTCATAGAGTAAGAAGCTCTATGTTTGATTCAGAACGCATGATTGAGACTCGATTCAATCTTGATCGATTTTTATTTTTAAGACTCAAATTTAATTAAAATCAAATTACTTGAACTCATTTGATTAAACTTGTTTATTTACTTATAAACATATTAGATTTTTATGTTCAATTTCAAATTTAATTATTTACGCTTGAATATTTAAATTTTTTAATACTAATTAAATATATTAAAAATAAAAAATTTAATCGAACTCACAAATTATTCGAATTAAGGTGATCCAACACATTTGTTAGTTCAAACTGCTCGATCTTGGATCAATAATAATCAAGCTGAATTTAAGTTTTCTCAAGCCAACCTCAAATAACTTGCAAATTTATGTCTTGATTACATCCTAATCATGTACGCTACTCTTCAAATGGAATAGTCTTATGCTATGTGCCTTGCCTCCTCATTTTTATTATAAGTACCTATATTCAATATATTTTCGGACAAAAAGATATCTTTCAAAAATCTTTTAAATATATGAAAAGACAAAAAATAAAATAAAATATACTAGTATCAAACACTCAAATCTAAATTCAAGTAAATAATGTCATGCAAACCTGGTTAGAGATTTTCCTACTTGAATAGTGCTTTCCATTACATATTCTAAAGCGACCAGACAGAGGGTCCTTCATCCCTTCCCCCCTTTTTCTTATAATCCTTGGGTGATTGCTTGAAAGGACAAAATCTTATCGAAGGTCCCTTCAGCCTTATCCAGTATCCCCCAAAAGGTACCAATAAAAGCCTAGATAGTGATTCCTTCGCACGCATCCTATAAAGCTATTTTTCACATCCCTTTTACTCAGCAAAACCAACCAAAGGGTATATAAAGTTACGTTTCTAAGCAAGCAGGCAACTACAATCGCAAACAAGACTCTGGAAATTACCACCTCTTCTGCACTTTTTGAGCTGCTATTCGTTACAATCTGTTGTCAGCCTATACAAACAAAAAGGCGCCCCCAAATTCATCCCTTTGCATTCCAAGTTTGAACAATTCAAGGGGAAAAAAAAGAGTAACCATCGAAACTAATTCACAGACAGCGGTGTTCGGCATGCAAAATATGTTGACCCCACTTGAGGTGATCTTGCTGAAAGGAGACCTTTATATTTCTAGTAATGAACAACCATTTCTAGTCTAGGGATGGACAAGATGTGGGTGTGCTGAGCTACTACTACTGCTTGCCTGTTTGCCCAAATCTTAGATTCGGATGGAGTAATTCTGCCAGTGGGAATGAGCCATTGGGTGGCACATCCAGCAGCAAATCTTGGTCAGAACTTTCATTGACCAAATGGAGAGAATCCAGCACGAGGGAGCTACCACCGTCATGAGGCAAGGAAAATAGGCTTCTCTGACTAAAGCAAGAACCATCATTGTGTATGAGTTCTTTGTTTTCATGAGTAGCCTTCATGATTACACTTTCGGGGCTCTTTAAAGTCCTTGCTTCTGAAAAATGAAAAACACTTTTTTTCTTGAGCAAAATGCCAGTGCAACTCGTAACAACTGCAACAGCTTGAAAAATTAACTCTTGACTTAAAGACGAAATTTATTTCTTTCACCCAATTTATTGATTGGTTTGTACAAATATTCTGACTCTAGTTTTAGTACTTTTCCTTGCCATAAAACCTTTGGTTATTTTCACTTTAAAATTCAATGTCACCATCTAATATTTGATATAGTTTAACAAGATTTATTTCATATGGTGCAAGAACAGCAGAGAAAATTTTCTAACCTGGAAAATTTTGACTTTGGCTGTCCAGTGATCTCTTCGTGATTACCGAATTATTTGATGCAATGGTATTTGATCCTCTAGAAATCACAGACCCTCCAATACTACTTTCACATATCTGCAGCCAAAAGCCATACTAAAATTACTTAGGCATCCAATAAGCAAATTAAATTCATTTCAAGATGTCCCTATTTAAGAAATCAATTCCAACCTTAAGTACATGATGGCGTTCCGCCCAGTGGGATTTCTTAAAATTGAATAACGCAAGTCTTTTCAAAGTCTTACAGTCTTCAGCTTTCACCCCTGGGACAGAGATATTAAAGACCCCTTCCTCAAGAAGTTTCTGAAAGTAACATAAGTTCTCCTTGAATTGAGGGCTTTCGAACATGCTTTCGAGGCTGCAGGTGCAAGGACAACTGTCAGTGATTACACATCATGTTTTAATTATTGGCCATCTCGTTAGGTAAACAATAACAATTACTAGTTTTTTCTTTTTTTCCTTTTCCTTTTCCTCATTATCTAATTTCCACCATAGGTGTGCATCAGATGGTATCAAAAGAAAAACAGGATTATTATCAGCGAATGCATTACATTATACGCAAAACATGAAATAGAAAGATGCTATTTCCCCCCTCTTGATAGAAAAGTAAAACGGACACCTATCAGGGAGTTTGGCAACATCAAGTGGAGGTAGATACTGCAGCAACTGCTGCTGCTCCTCATTTGTTAAATGTTTCACATACTCCCCAAAGTTGAGAATATCCTGCAACACACAAAAATCTCATCACATAATCGAAAATGAACATATGTGCCATGATGAGAATTGTTCATGGTGACTTAACGTTTTATTTAAGATGAGGGAATCACGTGAAAGATTTGTAAAACGTCTGTGTCACTAAATGTATACAAAATTACAGGTTCCTAGTACCGAATAGAGAATCTTTTTTTTTTCTTTTACAATATAACAGCTATAAAATCAAGTTCTAAAGATTTTTCCAAAAGAAAAACAAATAAAGAAAAAAGAAAGAAGGGAACTTACATTCAAATCTATGTTACACAGTGGTGAATTATGACTTTCCAGCATTAGTGATTTTTCATGTTCAACCTTGTCCCTGCCAAATGTCAAAAGGAAAAAGGAAATATTAATCAACATGAAAGCACCATTTTCCAATTTCTCCACCCATTCCACAGCAGCTATAAGCTTATATCTTATGGCTCATGACTCATGAGTCATGATGGCACTAGATACCAAAAAGTTTTCCTGAAAAACTGCAGGGTCAAAGATGTTAGAACTTAGAGGTTTTGCGATAAATTCCACACCTCGCATTGTTGTAGGAAATGTACCTTCTCTAATCCCAAAAATATATAATCTTAACCTTGCTGAGTGATCATAGTAAAATTGTAAAAAAAAAAAAAAAAAAACACATGGTATATGATGCTACTAGTTTCATAACAGGCAGATTCAATTGCAACTTGTAAAATATTATAGCGAAAAGATTTACCTCTTAAGTTGCTCATGCTGCATCCCTTGTCCAGCAGGCTTAGCCTTTTCAATTCCATGTCCTGAAAATTCAATGCCCTTGCTATCATTATATGCAGGGAAGCTTGAAGAATGTGAATAAGCCTCGTTCACTGAATATTGTTTGTTTTCAACTGAAAGGGAGCTAGCTTCTGATTCTTCTTCTCGAGCTATAGAGCCTGGATGTCTAATTAGAACACTTCCATGTCCAAATTCAATAGAAACCATGGGTGTTTCACTCTCAAGCAGCAAATCCTCCTCAGAAGCTCCAGAGAAATATGAAGACTGTTGTTCGTGTAAAATAGCATATAAATCTTTTGTAAGTTTCTCAACTGGAGATGACTTCGGACAATTTATGCAGGTTCTTTTCTTAGAAGGTACCATTGAGTCCCACACATTGGACTGAGCAGGCCCTGGAGAAAGATAAATAAAAAAAGAGGACAACTTCAATCAGTATTTCAGATCATTCTAAAGCGACAAACATTCAAGTAGTATGAAGCCACTGGCATCAGCCAAGTTGAAGCTCGCAATGCAGAAAAAATATGAGGATGCAGAAGATGAACCGCTAAAGGAAAATTTAATATAATAGCAACAGGCATAATCTGAATCCCTTTGTCAAACACTTCTTCCATTGTCAAATGCATTGTTTCCACGTAGAACTACAGTTTTAATTTAGTGATCTCAAAGATGCTTCAGTTGCTCGCTGGGGCAAAAAAATTAGGAAAGCATATGCAACATGAAGTGTTAAACCATAATAAATATATTTTTAGGAAGATATACGACTGTTTTCCAGAATCATTTTCAATTATACCAAGGATAGCACTCATGAATCTTCAATGAATTTGCAAGATAGGCTGAGATATTCCATTGAATTTAGTATATGTTCCACTAGGTCTCTGTCCTAAAAAAAGAAAAAATGCAATTTACTGTCAAACAGTTAAACTCAAAATAGCAATAAGGAACACTAATGACATTGTGTCCAACCTGTCAAGTCACTAGCATCTGCACTGCCAAATTGGGCACAGCTCTCAGAATTAGATAAGGCTGATCCAGAACTTGACCTATTACTTGTATCTTCGTCCACAAACTTCCGGAAACCCTTGTTGTAATCAAGGCCAACTACTGCTGTATCATGATTTGGCTTTCTTTTGAGCAGTCTGACTTCCTTGTTCTTATTTATAGATATGCTCTTCACTTTGGAAGCCCTATGATCCTCATAATCAGCAGATTCAAACCGGGCATGAAGTGGGGCATAGTTTGCAAGTGTCCCTTTAGTCCTCCACCGTGATCCACATGCATTGCACAACACTGGCTTCTCAGGAGGTCCGTTGCGCCAAAGAGGAGTGCCTATCAAAGTGCATTGTTTTTAGGAAGTATAGACTGATTAAGGACAAAGAGATATTATAACTTTGATAGCGCTTATGACAAGAGCTAACAGCCAAATTTTATACATATTTTAAAGGGACAAAACCTTGAGGTGAGAAAAAAGTGTGCTCAAAGATTATAGTATGTTATTGTCAAGTTCTAGGAGAAGAAGCACCATCAAATAAATCTTCTTCAAAATATGATCAATAGGATAGACAACTTTAGCCTATCAAAGACAGTCTAGAGTAAGTAGAACCAAATTCAAGAGGAACTTGTATTTGTCTTCAAAAGCTGACATTTAACAATACCATTTTTAAATGCTTAATGTCAGAAGCAATTCCTAAAACAAATTCAGGATTGATGTCTTCCGCTCAGCAAGCAAAAGCTTCCATTAACACTTGTACTTGACACAAATTTACACTCATACCGATGGCCAGCAAAACTAGAATACAGCTGAAATATTTTGAGTTGCAGTAATTGGTGCGAACACACTAAGTTCTAAGAATATTAAACATTTCAAATGATGCAATGAATTTGACCCTGAGAAATCATTCAGAGTGTTTAAATGCAAGTGATTACATATAAGGTTGAATAGTTTCAAGGCTTACGAAACAAAGAACTTCAAACGGAATTGAAAGTTATCCAGAACAGAAAGAGAATAAAACAATGGTTTAAAATGAATGGGAAAGCAGTTCTTAAAAATTGGTTTACATTAGAATTCCTGTCCAATCGAGGTCGACAACTGTTATCAGCAATGACCGAAAAATGTTTACAGCAAACAAGAACGTACTAGCTCAATAACATTGAATTTTAAACAAGCGCTTATTAAAAAAGAGAAAATGAGCAAAAAGTCCATCAAGAACTCAATGGCAAGTGCATTCATAAAGGAGCCAAAAACAAGAATGTTGCAAGAAAATACATTCCAATTGAATACAAGAGGACTGAGGTTTGACTTGATATTCAGGCTTATAAATATCTATGGGGCAATGGGAAAGCAATACCAATATAATGATGAATATGAAAATGCCAGAATTCAACATAGGCTCTGCAATTCCACAGCATCCTATAGAATTCAATCTCACTTTCCTTTGTGAGATATGTAGGAACATTGAACAAGAGTCAAAGAAGAACAACCCTAAGAGCTTTAAAAATGAATGTGGTTGAAAGAAACAACTGAATTCCATATAAAAAACTCAAGTTCAAAGCTTTACAAGGATTGAGGAAAAGGACCCTTGTTGTTCTAAATCCATATACAAACAGAATAACACAAATAGCAGCCTATATGTTCCTTCTCTGCATACAGTTATTCCCCTTCCAAATTCCAATGACAGAATTATTTATCCAAGCACATAAAATCATGCACCAAAAATACTGATTTATAGAAAAAGGTTGAACACTTACATAAATCCTAGAACTCAAAAAAAAATTATGAACTTTATATCCAAAAAGTTAACTGGAGAAACAAGAACTCACTTGTAACTCCACAGTGATAGCAAGGACCTTGCTTTCCCATGTCTTTCTCTTTAGCTCAAGAGAAGAAAAACAAATTAAAAATAAAAATTGAAAATAACAAAAGTGAAAAAAAAAAATTGTTAACCGAAAATTGGAAACTTTTTATATAAATTTGATTGGTTTCTTCAAGCTTTATATGACATATTCAACTGGACATTAAAGGGTTTTCTGCAACAACCCAGACAGCTAGTTTAATTTGCAGAACAAAGCAAAAGTCAAAATTGAAAAGTACACAGAAGAGTTTTTATTTCTTTTTTATCAGTCCAATAAACATAAATATTAAAAAAACACCAAAAAAAAAATACGAAGAAATGAAAATTTTTAAAGATGGTATTTAAGCTTGAAATCTGTACAATCCAATAGAGATTTTATGGTTTTTTTTTTTTTTTTTGGAAAGGACTATTAAGAGGAATCTGATAAATAACCGTGAAATTGAAAAAGAAAGAAAATAAGGAGAAAGAGAAATACTAGTGTGTTTTGTGCTTTACATTTTCGCATTTATTTATATTTATATATATATATATATTTACATTTTTATTGATTTTAATTGATAAAAAAATTCTAATATTATGTTACTAAGAGATTAAAAAAAAGAAAAATATTGAGAGAAGGGTAAGGGAATATTATTGAATATGGTTCTATTGATTACAGATTTTTCGGTTTTGTTGATTTTTATAAAATAAAATTTCCTACAAAATTAGGAAATGAATTAAAGAAAAAAGAAAAGCACAACAATTAAAAAAAAAAATTATTTGGCTTCTTTCAATTCCTTTTTTTTTAATTTTTTTTTTTTACTTTCAGAGAATATTTATTTTTTCTTTTTTGGTTTGTTAATGTGATAACACGATGTTGATAAAACTTTTTTAGTCAAACTTTTCTTAAAAATAAAAGGAATGTGATCTCCACCGTCCCAAGTGATGATCGCTATCATAATTGATTCTACACCGTCCGATTTAATTAAAAAAGCATTGTCAATGTGTCCCACTTAATGATTTTTTTTTAAATTCTAAAAAAATTTTATCACTATTTTTTTACATAATTTCGTTTTACAAAAATGGAAAAAAAATCGATCAACATGTATTTTCTCAACATATATATATATATAAGATGAAGAAATTCTGTGCATTTTTTTGTTCAAACCAATGAACAAATTTCAGTGTTTTTCTTTTAAAAGGAAAAAGATATCCCAAAGCAAAAGCTATCTTAAATTTTCAGATTTATCCCTTATTGGATTTTTATTTTTGTTATTTTTCAAAACTTCTCAAATAACCTTTCATCAACCTATTCATTAAATCGAACAATTCGAATATTTACATTACGTTTATATATTTTATTTTATTTAAAATATTTTATATTTATATAATTATTATTATATTAATAATGTACATTATATAATTTTTAAAATATATATTCATATTATATTATATTTTAATTATTTTATTTATGTCATTATATTTAATATTGTTCGATCTAATTTTTAATGCTAATACTATTATATTATTTATGATGTTCTTATATTTTGCTTAAAATGATTTCAGCATTTTAAAAGCGTAATTTATATGTACTTTAAAAAAGCAATATATATCCACTTAGAAGTTTATTTAATTATATATCCCGTTTAATTTAATCCTCAATTTGATAAAATAATTTTAGAATTTTCTTAGTATAAGTTAATTGATCAATAATTATTGAACACATTTAAAGGGCTCATTTGGGTGAATCAAAGCCATCCATCTTTGCCAAACTCTTGAATTGATGCACAAACTTTATATTAAAACCAATTAAAATAGATTGAAAAAGCATGAAATTCCAATTCAATAATTTCAAACTTTCACCTAACAATAAAAAAGGTAATTTTGAGAATATGCCAACCAAAAAGAGCTTTTCTTTAAAAAAAAAAAAACTCTTAAATTCACAGTTTTCATACTACCCTTAAGGCCAACAGAAAGGCAAAAACTGGGAAGTTTAGTTTCCGGACAATATCTACTGTTTGCACTATATTGTTAAAATAAAGTTTTTATTTTATTTTTATATATATATATATATATATATATTACCAAATGCTAATTTTGGACCGTCTGACGTTTTAGGCCTTTTCTTGGTTCAAAATGAAAATTTTAGGCTTTCTTTCTTCAAATGTTTTTTTCACGGTTATTTTATACAAATATTATAAATTTTTATTTTATTTTTTATTTATAATAATTTTTAAATTATTTTTTACGTCTGCCGAGAAATATTATCAAATGCTAATTTTGGACAGTCTTAATCTTTGACTTGACGTTTTAGGCCTTTTCTTGGTTCAAAATGGAAATTTTAGGCTTTCTTTCTTCGAATGTTTTTTTGCGATTATTTTATATAAATATTATAAATTTTTATTTTATTTTTAAATTAATTTTTAAAATAGGTTATTTTTTACGTCTGTTGAGAACTCGTCATAAGAGGAAGCGAGTTAATTAATTAAAATTACCATTGAGGCGAGTTCCTAACAAAAGAGATGGCGAGTTCTCAATAACAAAAAAAAATTGAAAAAAGTTAACTTAATAAATAGTTATTAAATAAAAATAAAAATAGAAAAAAAAATTTAAAAAAATGATATTTATTGAAATTATTAATTAAGAGATTGAAATTATCTATTTACCTCTTTGGTCTGCTAATCATATATATATATATATATATATATTTTACATAAATTATTTATGCATATATAAATTATCTATCGTATCAGAAGAAATCTGATTTCTCATACATTTGTCACATCTCTTGGGTTTCAAAAAATCTAGTAGTCATTAGTCGAATATTATCTGTCATGTCAAAAAAAAGTTCTCAACATATATATATTTTATAATAATAAGATAAATGATATAATTTTAGATTTATATTTAAATAAATATTATAGATTTTTAATTTTTAATATGATAGTAATGATATATTTATACATGAAAAATTAGATTTTTTCTGACACGATAGATAATTTATATATTTATACATAATTTATATAAAAATATATATATATAGATAGTCGATTAGCAGACCAAAGAAGAGTAGATAAATATTTCAATCTCTTTATTAATAATATCAATAAATATTATTTTTTAAATTATTTTTTTTGCTTTCACTTTTATTTAATAGCTATTTGTTAATTTATTTTTTTATCATTTTTTCAAAGTACGATGGCAGTTACTATGTTAGATTACTTTTACAAATTTTTAACGTAAAATAAAAAATATATATTTTTTAAATTAAATTAAAAATAACGCATGTCTAAATATAAAAAAAATTATTTATATTCGTATAAAAAAATTTATCTTTGCGTTGAAGGTATACATAACCATGCTTCAAAAATTGAGATTCGTTCTGTAATGCTCGTAGATTTTTTTATATATATTTAGATTTTGATTTTTTTATATTAAAAAAATTAAAGTGAGAGAAGCTTTGATTTTGTAGAATATGAATACGACGGAAAAAGATGAGAAAAAGACAACTAAATATAGAGGTAGGCTTTAACGAGAACTTCCAATTGATAAAGACAAATGAAAATTGGACCAAAGACGCATTTGTGGGTTAGAATATGGTTTTGTAATTTTTTCCTTTGCTTAAAGCTTAAATTACTCGAGTCGATTCAAAAATTTATTTTAAAATTTAAAATAACATTATAAATTAAAAATTATTTTATATTAATATTTTAATTAAATTTAAATATAAATTTTTTTATTATATAAATAATAATTTGAATCAAATCACTTAAATTTAGAATAATCTTACTTAAATTTGATCAAATACAAATTAAATGAAATGTCTGGCTATACAAGGAACAAGTTAAAGGACTCAAATTTTTACTTATATTTTTACAAAGATGCCCATCTATTTGGCTTGAAGATAATGGATCGATCAAGCAATTCAATTACTCATATTTTTGGGGCTTTACCCAATTATTATATAACTTTTCTTCTAAAGAATGAAAAGGAAAGCATTTTCCCACATTTTTTTTTTCTTCTTGATAGTGCTAGAAAACAAAGGATTTAAAAATCAAATTGACTTGATAGTTGATACCATTCATGACATCCAACTCGATTAGTCTTTTATAATTAATACTACAGATAAAAAATATATATATTTTTTTAAGCAAAATATTTTATTTTTTTAAAAGAGAATATTAAATTAAAAAACAAAGGAAGAGTTACTTCTTAAAAAAAAAAAAGATATTAAAAATCTGTAAGTTTTTAAAGAATAATTATTTTTAAAATTAAAATATTTAAACATCCTAATAGTATTTTAATACTATTAACTTTAATTCGACATATATTTAATTGAGTTAATATAATTTAACTTATGATATCAACTGTCAAGAACTTTATAGAAGCATTTCAATCGCCCATTCCTTTTCTTGAAAATAATTAAATATCAAAACTCAAAAAGGGTCTTATTGACAACAAATAGAGCTAAAATAACTTCTATTAGATGGTAATTCAAGGAATAAAACAAATCAAAGTAAGAAAATATTGCACTACACTAACATATAAACTTATGAATTGAATGAAAAAAAAAAAATACATTCACATAAAAAACCAGCTGATCGAACAGACATAAATAATATGGCTAAGATCAGATATACAGAAAGAAAAGAAAGGAAAAGAAAGGAGAGCAAGTTGGCAG
>JBBYHM010000027.1:15262325-15273101 GCA_038381775.1 Adansonia rubrostipa | reverse complement strand
ATTTATTTAAAAATATTATTATATACAAATATAAGTAGTTTTTTAATTTATTTTGAAAATAGAGAATTCAGATTTTAAAATCCCCTTATTTTTTTTTTTTTTAGGAAAAGCACGCACCTGTAATTATTGTACTTTGTTTCCCAACGCATAAGATAAGTGCAACATATTTTCTTTTAGTTTTTAATATTTGCAGTTAACAGTAGCAAGTGCACAACACGTGGCACTCTGTTCTTGCCATTTGTTACGTCACCTCTCCAATTTCCCCCCAAAATTTAAAAAGAATTAATAACGAAGTAACAATCAATTAATATATTAATAATAAACAAATAAATAAAATTAAAATTCCAACGATTCTTTCTGGCTCTTTATTAATGACAACAGTACAGCCACCACGCAATCTTTGCTTCTTCCCTTCCACGGTAACAAAAGAAGAAAAATTAAAAAAAAGAAACTCTCTTCCTCTTTCTCCTTCGCCGGCGACGATCTCAAATCACCGGTAATCCTCGCCATTAGCCTCAATTTCTCGTTCCTCTCTGTCATCTGCTTCGACTTTCTCGTGATTCAGTTTGTTATAACTCGTCGCCATCATGAATCCGGAATAGTAAGTTTCCATTTAATTTTTAATTTCTTTTTAGTTGAATTTATGTTCAATTAATTCTCTATGGATCTGCTTATTTTATTTTTTTCTTTTGAATTTACAGTTTTTTATTTTCTCTAAAATTTCTTTGTTTCTTTCATTACCTTTATGTTTTATTGGATTTGTAAATCAGATCCGATTGATTTTTGTTTCAGATTTATATTTTGGTTTTCTAGCATTTTAAGTTAGCTAAGAAATAATAATTGTTTAAAATTTTAATTTTATTTAAGTGATATCTTGAGTTAGGTAACGGTTTACGCAGAAATTTATGATATTTCCAAGAAAATTTATGCTTAAGGATGGATATAATCAAGTGAGTATTGATTTGTTGTTGATACTCGAAAGTCATAGCAAGGAGCTAATATCTTCAAAACAAAAATTGACACCTTGATCGCTTTCTTGGCAGTAATGCTTATGTATTGAAATTCTAATTCATGTATAAGTATTCTGAATTTCGTTTGTTTGTGTTAATGGCAGTGATTATCTGTTTAAGCTTTTGCTAATCGGAGATTCTGGTGTTGGGAAATCATGTCTGCTTTTGAGGTTTGCTGTACGTTATTGGTCCTTCTTTGAATTTCATGCTTTTGGATCTTGGCTTTGTGATTTGTTCTCTTTTTATTCATCAAAGCTTAATGATTCTAAACTCATTTTTCTTTAATTTTTGGGAACCAGGATGATTCATATTTGGACAGTTACATCAGTACCATTGGTGTTGACTTTGTAAGTATTGTTTGGGTAATTTTACAGCATTGTGTTTTTTTTTTTTTTTTTTGGGTTAATGTGTTAATGGTATAATTTTGAATTTCATTCTTGTACGTAGAAAATCCGCACTGTGGAACAGGATGGAAAAACCATCAAACTCCAAATTGTAAGTCTTCAAATTGGCTGGCTTTAATCGGGGTTTCAATGTTCAAATAGAGTGGTACTCCCATAGTTTGGTCCTGTTTTAAATGGGTTGTGTTGATTCCTATAGTTCTAGTATGAATTTCTTCGCCTAGAAGTTAAATCCTTTTTTCTCTCCATTCTAAGAATTATTTGATATGATTTATGCAGTTAAGAAGTTGCATGACTGTATCTTTTGCTTTGATCATTGTTGATTGCTGATTGTCTTTTGATGCTCGTCTCTGGATACACAGTGGGACACTGCTGGTCAAGAGCGTTTTAGGACGATCACTAGCAGTTACTATCGTGGAGCTCACGGTATCATAGTAAGTGCCATATTTTTGCATTTTATCTGTGCTATTCTTCCCTTAATTTTCATTATGCAGGATTGAACTCATGGTGCTTACATTCTTCGCAGGTTGTTTATGATGTGACAGACAAAGAGAGTTTCAACAATGTCAAGCAATGGCTAAATGAAATTAACCGCTATGCCGGTGAAAATGTGAACAAGCTTTTAGTTGGGAATAAGTGTGACCTAACAGCTGGTAAAGTCGTGTCCTATGAGACAGCTAAGGTAAACTGATTGCACATACGTGTTGTAAAATGTATGTAGCTTTAGGTATCACAAAAGTTTAGGGTTTTCATCACTCATGACTTATTTTTCTTTATACAGGCTTTTGCTGATGAAATTGGGATTCCTTTCATGGAAACAAGTGCTAAGAGTGCCACTAATGTTGAAGAGGCTTTCATGGCCATGGCTGCTTCAATCAAGAATAGGTACATACTCTACCTATTGTTCCTTTATCCTATGTTACTCGAACTCAAGTATGAATTTCGTATATGAGTCTGCGCCTAACTTAGGTGTATTCAATTTTTTCTAAGCTTTTTCGTATATTTGGAGGGTCATATCCCTACACCTTTTTCCGAAAATGTGTTGGACACATACTTAAATGAAGAGTTGGAGCAACATGGCCTTTGTCTATTTGTGGTTGTTTGCAGGATGGCAAGCCAACCAGGCATGAACAATGCAAGACCTCCAACGGTGCAGATTCGAGGACAGCCTGTGAACCAGAAGACTGGTTGCTGCTCTTCTTAGAAAAAGAAAGGAAAAAAAAGTAAAATACTTTTAGTGGGTTCATGATGTCCTTTTGTTGTTTTGCACTTTTGCTGCATGTAAAACTCGTCCTATCTAATGCTTTTGATATGAATATGATTCAGCATGATTTGCTTTTCTTGTCTTTTTTTCAATAATACTCTGCTAAAGTTCTATTCTTTCAATTGTATTTGATTTCAAGAATACATTTGCACATAACGAGCGGCACTATTTGGATCATCGAGCCATCTCCAAGTACCAGTGGATCCTACAACTACAAGCACCCAAAACGGTTTTATGTCCGCCTGTCTAGGACTCGATTTTGATACCAGCCCGTATCAATCAAAATCGAATCGATGAAAATATGACTGAATATTATATACAACCAAATTGATTTAAATTAAATTCCATCAATTTGAATTGATTTAAATTAAATTCCATCAATTTTTTTTAATTAAAAAATTTCCATAACTCCTAAATTTTTTTTTCACTAATTTAAATTATAAAAATTAAAAACTAAATAAAAAAATTTAAAGCCAAGACCAATCAAATATTGCTCCAATCAAATTTCAGTTTTCCCTTTTTCTTTTCTCAAGACACATTTTAAGCTTCACTTAATATGTGAAAATATAGAAGACCCCAACCTTAAAGCCAGGAGAAAACTGGGGACATTTTTCATGAAGCTTCGAATCGTCAGTAAATAGAAATTGAAAAGATAAAATGAATGACATGTCTTAGACAGGACCAACAAAACGATCTTTAAGCCTTGATCGAATCAAAACTGATGCCACTACTTCTCAGTCGTAATAAATGACCCATGTCGTGTTCTAATTTTTACCCGCACCAGCCCCCCCCCCCAACCCAAAAAAAAAAAAAGAAGAAAAAAGAAAGAGGTATTCGTGCATGTCACTTGTCAGGCAAAGGACCATAAAAAAAAAGTTTGTAGACTCATGGGCAAATTATCTAAAATTTACACCCAAAAACAGTAAACGGTTTCTAAAGAAGGAAACTCATCGTTCCTCCCTAAAACCATTTAAGACTCCTGAGTCCTGACTATTGAAAATATAGATCACACAATGAATTCCAAGCAAGTGAAAACCATTGTGTGGATTCCAGTCCTGGTTGATCTCACTTGCCACCCAATGATGGGAATTGCCCCGGATCTTCGATTGAGGGGGCTGACACGTTGCTAGTTGTGTTGCCTCCGTATCCACCTCTTGGACCGCGGCCACGGCCTCGACCACGCCCGGGTCCATAGTACCTCTCCCTTTCAGCCGGCTTCAGGAACTCATTGATGCTGACAGACTACACCAAAACAAAATTCACGCAGAATTTTAGAAAGGGAAGAGCAGAATCTAAGAAATACCCCATCAGCAACCACCAATTGCACCGATAAACGCAGACAACTTAATACAAAGATACTTCACCCATTTTCATCAACTAATGAAAAAGTTGAAACATATACAAAGAGGTGATGAATATGCGATGACAACCAAAAGCTTTATGTTTGGAAACTTAAAATGTTCTGCTAATAGACACAAGGCGTTTTTTCTAGTTGCCTTGTCACCCCAAAAACATACGAACTTAATTGAAGCCAATAGTATAGAAGAGAAAATAGCTTGAAGACGTCTATGCTCAAATGATTTTGCAGATTCATTTGCAGTGTTCCTTAGCAACCATTACACTCTCAGACCAAAGGAGAACTAGGCATGGCCTCAATCAGTTACCATTAATGTCCAAATTAGTTTAAACTCATGGCATTGCCAAAAGAATATCAAGCCACAATTCAAACAGCCCCTATTGAGGAACCTGAGATTCACTTAGAAAAAGGCGGAAGCATATTCTACAAAATTAAGCAACAAAGTCCATAGATGCATTCATAGTTCGTTAAAAGAATCACTATATGAGTTGAACTAGCATGGAATCTTGGTTAAAATGCAAAGCATACGCATACAGAACAACCAAATAAGAAAGTTAGAAAGGTAGGGTTGCATCCGAAACAGATAAATTCCAAACACAAGACCCACATATATCCAAAAGACACAGTTAATCAACGATAACACGTGAGAAAAATATGCAAACCTTTTTGACTTTCTCTTCTTTATCAGCATCTTTCCGCTTGTCCTTTTCAGAACCCTGACAATCAAAAGCCAATTCAATATACCAGTATAAATTAAATAGATGAAACCATATAAAAAAAGAAGAAATCCCACCAGTTTGATAAAGACGTCATCATTGCTCTTCTTATTTGAAAGTTGTTGCATGGACTCAAACTCTTTAATATCAACTTTCCTTTCTTCAGTCTTGAGGGCAAGCAAAGCTTTCCTCTTCTCCTCGAGAATCTTCTCATATTCTTCCAAAGTCATCTCCTAATATACATGAAAGAAGTACACATTAAAAATTACAACATTAACATCAAGCAAGCTTTATTAAACCATGCAAAATCCCAGCTAAGTTGATTATTTGATCATCCTAAAGTTGATTCTATCAAACAAAGAGAAAGCATGGCCAGTTCCACCATTCATAATCATTTAAGATGAAATTTACCCAATATTTCAGAAATAACATAATTTCCAACTGACAATTATTACCTGTTCAAAGAGTTTTTAACAAGGGATAAACAGGGTCCACAACAGCCCGGCTTATGATTACAGTCCGACTAGTGATGCTATGCACATGGAAACTATAAGAACTATAAAGGAACGTAATGTTACTAGATGAATTGCCAAAATAGAAAAAGTTGTAATCGACAATTAATACAGTTCAAGGAAGTCATCAAAACAATTATATTTACTCCCTTATCACAAGTTAAACAAGGAGAAACAAAATTGGGGAAAAAAATTGTTACCCCCTGCCAACATCGCTACAAAACAAAGACTAACTGTAATAAAAAAAAAACTACCTTATTTTCAGGCTCCTTCTCCTCAGTTTCACTTGCAGCATTCTCCTTGCTGGCATCCACAGCATCTCCTTCTCCAGACTGCTTCTCAGTGCCCACATTCTTTTCATTCTCAGGGACATTTTCTTCAGTCTCACTTATTTTTGGCCACGATAATAGACATATAAACAGATAAGCTTGCATCACACACACAAAAAATATGCACGTACAAAGCATAGTCATGTAAGGAAATTTGTTGTGCATGCTGCTTAAGAGATTCGCAAACAAGATACTCACGGAGCAACTTCATCAGTAGGACTACCCCAATTACCACGTCCAGCACCATCACGTTTGAGCTCATTCCTGGTTATGCATAAAGATACATAAATGATGTGATAAATGGTTAAAGAAAACAGAAAATGAAAATTCAAATAAAGCAAAATACTAACCCACGTCCGGTCCCACTACGGCGATCATATTGCCTGCGAGGGCGTTCCCCTTCCCCAGATTCTCCATTATTAAAACCACCTCGGCGACCCCCACGGAAAGCACCTCGAGGCCCGCCATAGCCATGCCTTTCAGCTTCCTTCCTTCCTTCTCCCTCTTCAGAAGGTTTGTACCCTCCAGAAAACACGTTGGAGTTATCACTAGCATTGGAATCACGATTGAATCCTCTGCCACCATATCCACGCCCACGTCCTCGGCCCCCTCCACGTCCAGGCTCATTCTTTGCCTCTCTCACTACATAAAAAGGCAAACATTTTGAATAGGGATGCAAGATAAATGAGTAAGCAACCCACACTTCAATAATTAAAAGTGATTTTCAATAAACCAACAAAAAGGCAAACAAAACCTAAGGCAAGGTTCAGCAATAAATCATATCATCCATGTTGAATCAAATAAGTGAAGTTCAACATAAAGTTTAAAGTTTAAACTTCACAGAAACAAAGTGGATGGAATCGATAAACAATTTTACAGCAAGACAAATAGAATCAATAAAGCTCACCAATTTGTTACATTTTGCCTCATATTTCAACAATATCATGAAACAAAAATTACAAAAAACCCACTATCCATACGAAAGCGCGTACAACTTCGCAAATAACTTGACCAACAGAATTGTTCTACTGACAGATAAAAACTAATAAATTTCAAAATTTTTTTCCTTTTACTTCAATTCCAACAAAAAAGTAAGTACACGTAAGACATAAAAAAAGAGTAGTTTTCATGACAGATAAGATAAGATTCAGGAATTTCTCTTATTTTACTTCGATTCCAATCCGATAGACAACCAATCCCAACAAAGATACTCCACCAACTACTGGAACAATGCATGAAATCAAAAACCCATAAATCTTATTCTTTTTTTAGACATTACCCTCAAAACACAACAGACAATCAAAACGCGATTAAAATAAACAAGAAGAGACAAAAGTCACCAGCTTGAGCAGGAGGAGATGGCTTGGTGGGAAACTTAGCAGGCTTAGCCGGCTCAGCTTGAGTTGGGGCCGAAGCAGGAGCTTTCTTAGGCTTTTCAAGCTTCTGCTGCTCAGCAGCAGCGATAACCATGCTTGGGTCTTCAGTATCATCATCCAAGAGATCGAAAGGGTTCTTGGTTGCCATTGGTTAACTCAAAGAAAAATTGATATTGAAAACTCTTGGCTTTTCTTTTTTAAAGTTAAAAATAAAACGAAATAGCAACCAAGAAAGCCCTAACGTATGGTTAAAGCCATGGAAGTGGATATAAGTGGAAAAAGAAAAGATCTAAGCTTGGCGTTTGGGAGTTAAGAAAACAGCGAGAAAATAAATACAGAGAGAAATTTGTGACGGATCACAAAACCCTAGCCAATGCGGCAGAGAACTGAAACCGAGGCTAAACCTAATCTTAAGAACCCTACGGGCTATGTTAATGTGTGGGCGAGTTCATATTAAGAGTTGTGCATCTCGATCGTTAGCTTCTTACATAAGTTAAAAAAAAAAAAAAAAAGCTGAAATAGATTTTTTTTCAATAAATAAGAAATTGGGAAAAGAATTTACAAAAACGTAAAAAAATCATCTCAAATCTTAACAATTTATTTCATTATTTCTTTAAAAAAATGCCAAAAGTATTTACAATATCTACTTATTTATAATTTACAATACTATATAAATAATAAATAATTATAATTAAAAAGAAAACACAATACCTTTTTTTTCATCTTTATCGATGAATCCTCAAAGACTAAATCATTCAAGATTCTGTGATTGTCCTTCTTTGCACATACTTGAAACTTTATTCTTTTTTCGTGAATAGGAATATATTTTATTATTTATTTCACATTTATTTAGATAAAAGTTGAATGCTTTAATAATTAAATTTAAAATATTTAGGATAATCGAGTATAAAAATTAAGTTTATTTTTACTAAGTAAACAAATCATTTTGAGTAAAAATCGTGTAATTCGATTTTTATTTTGAAAAATATTCAAATTTTTAAAATAAAATTTGATTATGTTTAAGTTGAGTTTTGAACTTAAAATTTTAAATCGAACTCGAATTTTTTTACTTAAACTTGACTCGATTTAATTACACCTTACTTTACGGCAATAAATCCTCAATTTTAATTTGCCTTTATTATATCAAAGTCTCTTGTAAACACTTGTAGTACAATTTTAAAAAGAATTATTACACTAGTAAACATAAAATTACTAATGCTGTAATTTCACTATGCAAATCCAAAATGAACAGAGCCGCATACTAATTAGTTTTGGAGTTTTATTAAGTTAAGATTAGAATATTAGAAAAGTACATGAATTATTCCATATTTTGAGTATTTTTTTTCCTTCCATTGTATTTAATTAAATCATTATTTTTAGTAATTAAATGATTTTTATTTTAAATAAAAAATTATGTTAAAAGTTTACTCGATATATATATTAAAAGGGAAGACTGATTTGATTAAAAATTAAAAATTTTGAGAATTTATTATTGGTTTACACTAATAAAATTTGCATTCCATGCAAGAATCCCCTGGATCATAAGCTAAATTCCCACTAAAATAAACATATATACATATATATAAAAGAGAAATTTTGATGGGACGCCGAAAAAATATTAACACCATTTTTAATAAAGATACAAAAAAAATTTCCAATTCAACAAAATATATTTTAATAAAATATTAAGAAAAAAAAACAAATAAACAAACAAATCCTCTGTATTCACAAAGCTAAACAATCTCTCAACTCTAAAGTATATTTCAACCTTGCGTTTTTAAATTGAGGGAGTGCACATAAGCTAACTGCTGCTGATATTAATCGACTGCCCCGTCAGCATTAACTGACTAATAGCTGTTCGCCATGTGTACTACAGGATCTAACTTGATACTTAACTTCCGTGCCGGAATCCATGTCTAACCCCGCTTGCACCACAGCCGGGGCCGAGGCAGCCACTTTTCTCCTCCTTTTCGGTGATCCATTTTCGGAGCCGGAGGACGAAGATGAAGACGGCTCCGGTGACGCCCTCTTTGAAGTTATTCTGACCGGAGCAGGCTCTCCGGAATTCACCCTAAGCGGAAAATTCAACAAAGCTCTCGAGCCACGCATCCTATAAGCCGCTCTATCATAAGCCAAAGCCGCATCCTCAGCCGTCTCGAAAGTACCTAACCAAACCCGAGCCCCATTTTTAGCCGGGTCCCTAATCTCAGCCGCGAACTTCCCCCACGGCCTCTGCCTAACACCTCTATAATGCTTCCCTTTGGCCGGAACCACCGCAGGAACCGCCATCTCCGCCACCGTATCCACTTTTTTCACCGGTGTCTCCGTTAACAACTCTTGCGGTTCCGGTTTAATCGGCGTGAAATTCGTTGAAGAGTTGTCGTACGGTGCCCAGCCGACGTTTAGAGCATCTCGGAGGAGTCCGAAAACGACCATGTCTTCAGAATCGTTCTCTTTGAGTGGGAGGTCACCCCAGGTTTCAGTGAAACAAGGGTACAAACGGCTAAAGCTTGAGCTCCTGCAAAACACGGGGGCAGCTGAGGTAAAATCAGTAGCGGAAGTAGGGAATTGAAAGTCTGATGACTCGCCGAGTAAATATTGCCGAATTGAATCCAGCATAGCCAAATCGGAATCATTTGTATCCGTATACATCTCCATATCTAAAACGAAATATCTATAATTTCAGGCAAATAAGATTGTCAAAATTGTAATTGGGATTTTATTTTTTTTCTTTCGAAAGTCTGAATCTTTGCGTGGAACTGGGAAAGTGGGTTTTATAGGGAAATTAGGTACACGAACCAGAACAATTAGATTTCTCAGATTTCAATTTCTTTAAATTTTTTATTATTAGTGGTGGGATTTTGAATTTAAATAGTTTAGGGAATGAATTTCTTGGAAAGTTCACTTAAGACACGTGATTAGTATTTTGGATTTGTAAGGTGCCTTCAAATTCAGATAGCATGATGTCATTCAGTTGACAGCAGCAAATTATTGCTTTTTTTATTTGTATATTACTAAGATTTTTCATATTTTTAAGTATTTATTTTGATATTAATATTTGATGTATTAAAATTATATAAAAATATAATTTTTTAAAAATTTTATTAAATAAATAATAATTTTAAAAAATTTAAATATATATTAAATATTTATTAATATTCAATTATATTTAAATTCGAGTAATCTTAACGTACACTTGTTCTAATATAATTTTCATTGAATTTTTTTTTTTCCTCCTTATTTGTCCTTTTCATTTGATACATTGGTTCTGGACGTGTGCTATTAGAGAAATAATGTAAACGATGACATAACTTTTGGATAAGCTTGGCATAAAGTCAATAGTCCATTATAGATATTGTGGATGGACCACCTTCTTTTTCATTTTTTCTCCAAGGTTGAGTTTTACAGTGCTACGCTTAAATTAATATTCTCTCCTAATCTTAATTAACATTAATTTAATTTGGATAAAACATATCACTTAGAAGGATTTATATGCCTTTAATTACCTTTTTGGGAAAAAAAAATCTACTTGGATTGCACTTTATAATTTTGATTTTTTTGTCTTGTTTTTTCATTGGGATACTTTAAAATTCCGTTAATTTGTGCATTGGGTTATGCATATATATATATTATATAAATCAAATTGTTGATTAATGATTATTAATTGGATTACTTTTATTAATTAAATATATTAGTAAGATGATATATACCTTTAAGTATATTTTAAAACAATAAACTATTGGCTATTTTTATAAATTTATTTGCATTATTTTGATCTAATGTGTTTGGCTTTTGCAACCACCAAGAATCT
>JBBYHM010000027.1:15212825-15242344 GCA_038381775.1 Adansonia rubrostipa | reverse complement strand
ATATACACACACACACGCACATGAAGAATGATAGCAGCTTTGGAATAAGGAAAAATTTATAAATATTAAGATTCAAATTCCAAACTTATTAGATATAATTTTTTGAAGGTATTTATAAGAACTAAGAGTTAAATTTCAGATCCGAAAATTCATTTATCCTTTCTGCAGATAGGGACCTCTTCATCCTTTTGGGAGCATAGATCGGAAAAACTTGTTGCATAGCTGACATATTGAAAGATAGTTCAATTCATAATGTTCACAAAATCAAATTCAACATGTATGCACAACTATACTTATGAACTATAGACTGTCGTTGACACTCGAAGATTCGAGATAAAGCACAGCTGTGCCAGCATATCTGACTTGACGTAGAAGATTGGGATCGACCCATTTCTGCTTATGAATCTTGCTTTTACACAAACTCGAAGAGACCTTGTCCGGTTTTGAGGGCCGAAATAGAGTTCCTCAGACGAAGTTTCCCTTTCTTTTCTATATGGCCATGCACAATTCTCATCGAAAACTCCATAAACAATACCTGATAAAGTAATAGAACATTAGAATATTAGAGAAAATAGTGTTTTTGCCAAAAAGTTGCTTTTGCTAAAGCTCAATTTGGCAGTCAAAATAAAGGAAAGAACTTTAGGAAAAGGAAATGCAAAAGGAATTGATTTGATGTGTTAAGTGATTAGATTAATGGGAAATAAGACAGTAGAATGATAGAATGCCTTAAATTTATTCTTCTTGGAGAATGCCCCTCCAACGTGCTTGCTTTTAAGCTGAATCATTACCTGACAATGGAGCGTTTGTAAGAGCTTGCAAACATATTGCAATTAATCAAATATGTTCTATTAAGTTAGATGCTAAATTATCTCAAAAGTTTAAGTTAATAAAAAAGAGTTTAGTTATTATAATTGATTAATGGATTTGCACGAGGATTCAAGTATAGAAAAACGTACAAGTTGAAGAGAGCTAGAACAATAACGCAAATCTCCAGGGACAATAAAGATTCGAACTCAAAAGCTTTAATACCAAAAGTTTAAGCTAATAAAAAAAGGACTCAATTATTATATTTAAGTTTCAAAATGTTTTCTTGTGTTTCTACCAGATTTGTTTTTGTACCTCAGATTTCTTGTTAGTGTAGACAAAGACACGCTTCCATCGCAACACACCTGAGAATAATAAATGATTCAGATGTGATAAACCCCAAAGTAGGTGAATCAATTATTTATATCAAAGTTTCTAGTTGAGTTTTAAGACATGTTGAGCTTTGAAACATGAATTACCTTTTCGTGTGAGTTGCAATAGTCTACCCGCAGAAGGAGGATTCTGGTCCTTCATTTGAGTATGAAAATCAGCTGACCAATGAGCTTCCGCTTCAGTCATGCTGGTCTCATAAGGACTTATAGCTGCAAGTTTCTTTGCTTCTTTTGCAATCTTGCTTTCAAAGCTGCTTCTCCTTTTAAGGCTGATTTGATCAAGGATAACATGATCAAGGATAACATTTTGCAAACTATGATTCAGAACCCATTTCAGAATAATGATATTAAAACCGATTTAAGAGTATTAAAATGGTGTAGAAATTATGGGAAAACCGGATATGGCAAATAACTGTTGCAGCTGCTGCCGTGAGAGTGATCAGATCACCAGCAGTTTGAATATCCACCGCTGATTTGATGACAGAAGTAACGCGGTCATGATCAGCACCGACTAGTTCAGCTAATTCAATGCAATGTGACGCTAAAAGTTCAGTAGCGGATGCCAATGCCAAGCTCATTTTTGAGGGTTTGCCATTGGAGTTCCCAACTGCAACTACTGCTGCTGCCAAGCCTGCCGCTAGTCCAGCAATGGAAACAGCAGATTGCACCCGAGCATTTTCTGCGCGTATCTTGTCTTTCTTCTCCATGTGATGATGATGAAACCATTTCCCGATTGTTCCGGTTCTTCGAGCATTAATTGAATTAATGACTTTCCCTGCCTACAAGATATAATGTTCAGGCAGAAAAGAAAAGGTTAAAATGAAAATTTAACGCAGAAAAATCTATGGGTTGGGTTCTTAATATCATCAGCCAACCGTGCAAAGATATTGCCTGATTCTTCACGGTAAAGAAGTACTACTACTTGTTATAACGGATGCAGACTTGCAGAGAACTTTCTTACAAGGAACTGTCACATCAAAGGCAGCTTTAAACCAAAGGCCAAGAAACAGAAAGTCAAAATACGCAATGCAGTCTATCAAGAAGGATCAAAATTTTAGTTTTGATCCATGTAAAACTCAAGAATATATATATATATTCCTGAAGATTGGCAATTAAAATGAAAAGAAAAAGAAAAAAGAGGATGTAAGAATAAGATGACTCACAATTTGTGGAGCAACAATGGTGTCCGGAAATGAAGTTGGATTATTATGAAATTCAAACTGTTGTTTCTGATTCTGAGCAAGAGCTTTCGAAATTTCTGATGCAGATAAACTCCAAGATCAACACAAAAACTCCATAGGCTCCACTGGTGTTTGTGCGTGAGGGATAGATGACAACGCCAATGCTGCTTTCAACTGTCCATCTTGTTCTTCTTCTTCTAAATTCTCTAGCCCAAGCAATGAACCAATCTTCCAAGCTGAAGAAAACCCACTTTCCGTTTCTATCCGAGGCACAGTTTCAAAACTTTTTGTGACAAATTCGAATGCTAAATCTTCGGTATCTCTGGCCCCTTGACGGTTAGATAAAATGAAAAAAAAAACAAGTCTTTAATTATCGACTTCTGAACAGAAAAGAACTGTCTTGTCCTAACAAATTTATGATCATATAGACATTAAAGGACCCCTCCGGAATCCGGATTTAGCGGTTTCATTTACGCGACGGCCTTTAAAATATTATATTCTATGCCTATTAGCTTTCAAATCTCGATATTTATCCCTTCCTCCTCTTCTGATCTCTTAAAATTGTGAGTGACAAAATAATAGAAAGAAGAACAGATGTCAAAATCTAGTGCTCTGAACCCATGAATTCAGGTCTTGGTTTATTTGAGTAGTCAAAAGCAGAATTGAAGAAATTCCTCCAAAAAAAAAAAGTATGTACTAGATTAAGGAAGGATAAAGGAAGCATTTGTGCCTGGATAATGGGGAATTGTTTCTCAAGAATAATGCAATTAAGCTCATATAATCCATAATCTAATGTTCTTATTAAGAGTATCTTTCATACTTTTAGTACTTCAAGTAAAGAACTCTTTTTTTTTTTTGTCCTTTTTTGGAAGCTTTGAAAATAAGGCCATTGACGCTGCTGCATGAAGGTTTGACCGGACGGTGGGTTCGTTTAATGTTGGTTCCTCTGTGTTTGCCACGTGTCTCTATTTGCTTAATTGGACGGTCGAAATAGTTATACTCTTCTATATCCAATGTGGTAACCTACAGATATGATTATTTATGTAATTTTTAGTAATATTGAATATATTTTTCCGTTTACAAATATATTTAGGAACATATTGAAATATTAAGCATGAGAATTTCTAGTTATTATATTAGAAATTTAATAATTTTTAGCATAGGATAACCTATTTTCAGTTTATAAAATTACTTCAATTTTGAGTTCAAAATTCATTAACATGAAGAAAAAAAAGAAATTTAATTGTTTTTTTATTAGATTTTAATATATCATCATTAAAAGACTTCAATATATAGCTAGTTAACAGTAATTTTAATTTAAATAGTTTTGTTATACGAGTGTTTGAAGTCATAACAATTAAACTTGAGTAACTTTAGGTCTCTTGTTACTGTCATGCTTTACATTTTTTCAAAATTATCTAACGAACTTAAACCTAGCAAATTAATTAAAGTTGGCTGGGTTGGCTCAAAAGACCAACGAACAAATTATTTAGCACCAAACCATTACAATTATCGCATCATGTTATATGTAAAATATTATATAAATTTTAATAAATTTATATATTTATATTGTATTTATAGTATATAATGCATATCATATCATATTTTTATATTAATTTAATTTTTTTATCGTATATAAAATTATCCGGCTTAGGTTTCTTTTGCTTTTGTGTTGCTCCAAACAAAATAGGTAAAATTTTAACTTTGAGGACTTAAAATGAGCACGTTGGGAAGAATTTTGACGAAATGACATATATCATGGAGAAAGCAATAAACTTGGATGTTAAATGTGCTGTATCAATATTATCATGCTAAGCACTCTGGTTATTTCTTACGGCATACAAAAGAAGCTCGACTCCATGGTCCTTTATCATAACTACATCTACTTACCCTTTTTACCGGGCAAATATATATATATATATATATATATATATATGCATGTATATGTATATGAACAGTCGCAATTGCTAAAACTTGCCTTTCCCTGTGCAAAGATTCAATTGTTCTATGGATCCAACCAGAGAAACCGAGAAGAAACGGAGGAAAGCGGAAGCTATTTTCTGACTCTGCTTTCAATGGCATGTTCCGTCAAATTTTCCGCCGGCATATGATAAAAAGATGACATTGCAGCTGGCAGAGGCATCATTCGATCGTATTGAAAAAAACAATTTCTTGTCATGAAATCAACCTGCAGCATCTTCTCTTTTTGCCACTTTGAGTCTGCAAAAAAAATAGTACGTGGGTTTTGCGTGGGATAAAAATTTGTGCAATGGCGACGTCATCTGACATTAGTCTTTTTAAGTTTAAACAGTTAACTATGAACAAACAGATTATTGATGATTTTCTGTTTAAACTCGAATGTAAGTTTAAATAAATATACGAAAATATAAATTTATTTGATTTTTTTAAAAGATATTTTTATATATTAAAAAATACGTGAGTCCAAGTGAAAGATATCCTGCCACCGAAACGAAGTATGAGAACCCAATCCTTGCAGCACACTAGAAGTGTAAGATAATTCTAATTTTTATCCTTAGGATTATGTATTCGATTGGTTTGATTAAAAAAAATTTTAATTTAATTAATTGATTTAATGAGAGAAATTGATCAAATCGATCGATATTTTTGATCATAATCGAATTAACCGAACCGATTAAATTTCGATCGATTTGATTGATTAGTTCGGTCAAATCGATTTATGAGGTTTTGGGCTAATAGATTTTAAATTTGATTTGTGTATGGTTTAATTGGATTATTAATATATAAATATATAATTATTAAATATTAAATATTAAAAATTTAATTAATTCTATCAATTCGATTATATAATTTTACTAATCGATAATCGATCGAATTAATCAAATAAATTAATATAAAAAATTAACTTAACTACTAAATTGGTTTAACCAAATCAAATTAATTATATTTCATTAATTAAATCAATTTAGAACGGTTTACAAATAATCCTACTAGTTAGCGTTTAATTTTTGCGCGGCGACAACGCCAGATGGACTCGCCGTTTCAATAGAGGACTGTCACGTGTTAGTGCTACGGACCCAACGCACTTTCAAACCTCACGTGTTCTTTCTTTTCTTTGCCCTTTTTTTTTTACTTCCTTTTATCAATGCTTCATTGGGGTATATAATACTTCACCTGCAATTTTGCTGTTAGCATCTATCAATCTTTTCTTTATTTAATATCAATATCAGCGAGTATGTGACAGAATATTTTTGAAATATCTCTGAATTTTAAATATACTTGTTTTTTCTTATTAATTATCCCTTAATCATTCTTTAAAATTTCAAGAATAGTCTCCAAATTTGCATGTTTTGAAGTAGGGTTCACTTACTAAAGATGGAAGAATTGGACAAATATTTAGTGAAGAATAAGGGGAAATCCCGAAGATAACTGCTCTAAAAATAGTCCAAAAAATCTAAAAAAAAATAAAGAAATATTAGAGGAAGCTACAAAAAGAGAGGGCCGTTTTTATTATTACCAACCTCTAGCGAATAGCCTGGAGGAGAAGACTGGTAGGAGAAACCGCCAAGAAAAACAAATAAAGAAGAGAATTAAGAGAGAGAGGGAGAGAAAAAAAAAAGTCAAGTAGTTTGAATCATAATTAAACAAACATATAAAAGAGATAAAGAAAAAAAAATGGAAAAAGAAGAGAGGGTTTGATCATCTGTTTGTTTGGAGGATCGAAGAAAGAATTTCGGGTTCTTTTTCATTTTTATTTTTATTTTGTTTGGAAGGAAGGAAAGTGTGGGAAAGTAAGATGGTGGCGTACATGAAGAGAGAAGTGGTTGAAGATGCGGTGATAGTTGGAGGATTGGTAGGGGTGCAATTTGTTTACGCAGGGAACTCGGTTTTACTTGGCTATCTTATGTCCCTTGGCCTTAGCCCGTTCACCATCGTTATTTTCTTCACCTTTGCCACCTTCATTGTTATCTCTCCTTTTGCTGTTTATTTTGAAAGGTAATTTTTCTAACTTTTTCCCCCCTAGGGATTCCAACGCTTCTTGGCCATGAAAGTTTGGTGTTTATTTTAATTTGCAGGAGCAAATGGCCCGAACAACTAACTTTGAAGTTTATAATTCAGCTGGTTTTGATCTCCTTTGGAGGGTAAAAATAATTTCCTTAATTTACATTTTTATTTAATGGATTAATATGTATGATAGAAATATAAGATAAAATGCGTTTCTTGTACTTTTTATTTTAAAAAAATTGTTTTTTTATTATTCTTATATAATTTTAATGTTGTTGTCCTTTCTGCCAATTAGCTCCTAAGATCATCCTTTCTTAGAATTCTTTTTTATTTCTCTCCAAAAATTGATTGAAATTTATATTCAGTGCATGTTACTTAATCATGAAATAAACTTCCCCATGTTTTTTTTTTTTTACACTTTGTTACATTTGAGAATTAATAAAAATCAATGTGAACATGAAACTTGACATTTTTGCAAATCAGTTTCAGTTAATGTCAATAAATTGATCATTAATCACTAACGCACACTTTAGGAAGTGATGTAAACAAGCACAGAAAATGCAAATTTTTTTTTTCAAGTTATGTTGAGATTAATCTTTCTTAATTTCAGGGTAACTCTGTTCCAGTTCCTATTCCTCAAAGGGATTAATTTAACCTCACCTGCACTGGCAACAGCCATGCCAAACCTTGCTCCAGGCCTTATCTTTATAATTGCTTGGACTTGCAGGTATATATTAACATTTATAATCTTGTCGATTGATGAGAGTTTGATAAAGTTTGTGAATTGATGAGAGTTTTGATGCTTAACAAGTATACTCTTTTCCGCATGTTATGGGAACCTGTTAAAAATTGTAAATTGATTTTGGATCGATGAATTTTGCATGGTTGATGCAGGTTAGAAAAAGTTGATCTAAGTTGCCTATACAGTAAAATTAAGATTTTAGGCACGTTCTTGTGTGTCTTAGGTGCTCTTACTATGAGCATAATGCAGAGCACTGCGTCAACGAAAGATGCAAGAATGATGGTTCCTTCCCCAACTTATGATGTGATTTTCGACAAAGATAAGATTGTTGGTTGCATGTACCTCATGGCAGCTGTCTTTGTTTTATCAAGCAATGTAGTCTTGCAAGTAACCTTCAAAAGCAACATATGAGGATGTTTTTCTTTCTTCTTCTTTTTTTTTTCCCCTTCCTAAGATGGCTTGTTTTACAGGCGACAACTCTGGGTGACTTTCCTGCTCCGATGTCCTTATGTGCTATAACATCCTTAATTGGAGTGATTATAACTGCAATGGTTCAGTTGGTTGAAGATCAAGATTTGCAATGGGGTTGGCCCTTTGTCAGAGTTAGCGACCTAATTGGCTTTTCTTTCCTGGTATGCAATTCAGTATCCCAGTACTTTATCTCATATATTAAAAGCAGATTTTAGGGTGAAATGAAAGTATTAAACCCTTTTTAAGGCCAAGAAATACAAAGTTACGTGAGTATAAGATATAAGTATGTGTCTAACATGAGTATGTTCAATATTTTTTTAAAAGTTTTGATTCATATATTGAGAAGATACTTTTAGGGTCATATATCCTTATAATCAAGTCTAGATACACGTTTAAGAAGAGTATCGGACATAAGTACTTAAAAAAAAAAAGTTAGAGCAACGTAGATACAAAGCTGTTTATGAATCAAAAACACTGAATGCTGCTTTTTTTTTTGCTTTTTAACTGATCTATTCATTCAAATTCGGATGCACACAGGGAGGTGCAGTGGGCGGAGCATCAGTAAGCTTCAATGGATGGGCAATGAAGAAGAGGGGACCGGTTCTTGTCTCAATGTTCAGCCCCATTGGAACAGTCATCGCAGTCGTTCTATCTTTCATTACTTTAGGGGAAACAATTTCACTAGGAAGGTAAATATATATCTATCTAGATCTATATAAATATTCACCAATTTTCTTGCAACTTCCAAAAACAAAGATTTCCCCCCATAAATCCCTCTCTTTTAATGCAGCCTTGCAGGAATGTTCCTCATGTTCACAGGTCTTTACTCAGTCTTATGGGCAAAAGGAAAAGAAGTTTATTCCGATATTGGGGAGGGCTTGGAAAGTGAGTTGGATCCGGAAAAGCCTTTATTAAGTTAATGTATTGATCTTTACTAGGACTATGATCCAAAGATTTAACAGAATAATTAGTGGGGAAATGAATTATGATGAAGTGCGATTGAAGCTTTGAATGCTTAAGAATGTAAATATTCGTATATGTCAAATGTTTTTCTTTGCAGAAACTTGATATAGCAGCAACCTGTACAGACTGTATTATGATACTATAGCTTTGTGTTAAGATTGTCAAGGGTGGCATAGCAGCCCTCAAAGGACCAAAGGAAAGTGGAAAAGAATATTGCACTTTGAGCAATCTGCTTAAACTGTTGGCCGCCAACGTTCTATGCATGTAATTCTTCAACGATGATTAATGGTTACGTAACTCAAAACGAAAAGGAGAAAAAAATGTTTGGTGTATATTTTTTTTATATTTTGATTTATACAAATGTCTCTTTTTTTTTTAATTTTAATTTTAATTTTAATTTTTTATATTAAATATTTAGTTTTTCTTGAATAAAATTATTAATCTTTTGAATTTTTTTAATCAAAATTAAGTAATACTTACAAGTAAAAATAATAAAAAAAAATTGAGTGATAAATTTTAGTTACTAAAAATGAATATGACTAAGATAAGAAAGATCATTCTCGTCGCATTGTCAGGGGCTTACATTACCCATAGTTCTCAAATATCGAAAAATGCTTCTAAAATTAATTAATTTAACTATAGAAAAATTATTGGCTCAAATATTAATATAAATTTTGTTTAACAGAGTTCTATTTTCTTTTTGAAGGGTTAAAATTAAATGCATATTTTAAATGTTTAATAAATAAGTAAAAAAAAAATTATAATTTTTTGGCAGTGTGTCTGGTGGTGGAGTGGAGGAATGCTTGTTAGCTACTCCTTTAAAGTTCTCAATGTAACTTTTTAATGCTTTCTCATACTCTATAGAGAGATTTAATATTTGATTTGCTTCAGTTTGTGACAATGGATGAAGTACAAATGCAAGTTATGTGCTCGAACGTTCTCTAATGGCAGAGCATTAGGAGGTTACATGAAAGGTCACTTGGCCACCCGTCCGCTGCCGGTTACCCACCATCAACGAGGTGGCCGTCATCAGCTGAAGAGCAACAACTACAAGAAGAAGAGAAATCTTTGGTTTAGGGGTTAAGGGAGAATCCCAAGAGTTTCAGGTTTGCAAATCGTGAATTCTCTTTTGCAGTAGATTCTGAGTCTGTTGTCTGTGAGATGGAGCCGAGAAACCCAACTCGGAGACGATCCAAGAGAAATCGGAAGGCGACGGGTAGTAATAAAACACCAGCAGAGGCAATAAAGAAACGAAAGTTGTTAAGAAAACCCAGTCTGGTCGAGTCACCAACCGAGCCAGAACCGGTGAGTTCTGTCTCTGATTCTCCATCTGAAGAAAAGGTTGCTACCTGTCTTATGATGCTGTCGAGATATGTCTGGAAAAGCAACAAAGTGGAAAAAAAAGCCAGTTGAGTTGTTGGAAGAATCAAAAGAGCTCGAGTTGAACAACAACAAAAGTGAGTTACGCAAGAAGAAGAAGAATTGTCAGAAGCATCGATGTGGGAAATGTAGGAAAGCATTTCATTCTTTGATGCAGTGCATGATGAACATAAAAGGGTTTGCTTTGAAGCTAAAAATGCCGATGAAGTTGCTAATGACAGCAACATATTTGAGTGACCATTTTGTTACAGAGTGTTTGGGGGTTACTAGTGGCTAGTGAGTAATTAATTATATGAAAGATCGAAAAATTGATTTGTTTCAATCAAAATTGGTTTAAACATTTAAACTTAAACCTGAGGTATTGTGTCAGAATTTGGCTCACCCTCTTAATTGTCTTTAAAAAAAAAGAATGAGCAGGAACCATCATTGTTTTGGCAATTGTTATAAACTAGAGAATTCACTTGTACATATATTTTATTGTAAATTCATTTTACAACAAAATTAATTTCTGTTTTTACATATTATAAGCTTCAATATAAACATTTTTAAATCTAGTCTCAGTGCACTACAAAGCAGATGGTATCTCTAGTATAAAACATGGAACCAGAAAGGGAAAGATAGAACCTGAAAACTGCTTTAAAAAAAAAAAATACTCATTGATAGTTGCCTCACTAAAATTCAGCGGAACCAGGTGTTCTTGGGAAAGGTATTGCATCTCTTATATTCTCGATCCCGGTGGCAAGCTGCACGAGTCTTTCAAAGCCGAGTCCAAAGCCCGCATGAGGAACTGGCAAGGGATAATCAAAGAGATTTTGATGAATAATCCTAAAACAGGACTTTATAAGAGCAAATGTAATTCAATGGTCGTTATGCGGAAACAATGAGAACAACTTTTCCTGCACAACTGCCCTAGCAATTCACTTCAAAAACATGCATATCATTTCACACTTCAAACACCCTAATATAAAAGTCCAAGGGGTTGGAGTTGGCTAATCCATCTCTTTTGAGTTGATATTGCCCTTGCAATGTGCCTGAACCTACCAAGATGGGTCCCTATGGCTCTACCCCTTTAAAGGGCTTTAACCCATCCCATTAACGGCAGCTTCACCAGGTGATCCAATCCCCACTCCTCACTTTTTTAAAGTTGACAATTATTAACTTCATTCAAAGAAAAAAAAAATTACCATATGAGAATAGGACGCAAATTACATCATAGTAAGAGCATAAGACAATATTACAATGAAAAATTAAAAAAAAAAAAATGAAGAAAAGGATAGTCAATTGTGGAAATTGAACTATTCTCAGGCTCAGTAGCCATTGTTAAAGTTGATGAGAAGTATCTCTAACCTGAACCATAACGACGCAGATCAAGATACCACCAGTAGCTCTCCTTATTAAGCTTCAGCTCATCCAAACGACTTTCCAGATGATCAAGTCGTTCTTCCCTTTGGCTTCCACCAATGAGCTCACCAACCTAACAAAATGTAAACAAGAAAAGGAACTACAATGAACTCGCCAACCAAAGAAAAGAATATAACAATAACATTCTTATAGAAGTGCAACACATAAGTTTGTATAAAAGGAGTATCATAAACATCATCAAAACTTATCCACGGACAGCTATAAAGAGATCTTAGAATTGACTTTCATAGAAAATTTGTTGGCAACCATAAATGAATAAACTTAATATTTACCCGAGGTACCAACATATCCATTGCTGCTACAGTCCTCCCATCATCGTTTTGCCGCATATAGAATGCCTTGATCTCCTGAGAATTTTATATTCAAGAACCTTAGGCGGTAAACACCTAAAAGAAGATAAAATCCCAACATAGAGAAGAGTGATTAGAGATGAATTGCATGCCTTTGGATAGTCCCTGATTATAACAGGGCATCCATTAAATGCCTGTTCAGTTATGTAACGCTCATGCTCACTTTGCAAATCACATCCCCATTTCACCTGCAGAAGAAACCAAGTGTCAGAAATCTTCAATAGACATTAATATCCATACAAACTTGATAAGATCATCTTTAAAAGGCATGGCTAACGCTAACAAACTTATGCATGGTATATTCATGACCTGGAAATGGTTATCTTTACACTTAATCAGAAATGAATTTTAAAAAAGGTTAATACGATTAAACATGCAATACCGGAAATTCAAATTTCTTATTTGCTTTTAGAAGAAGTTCAATTGCATCAGTATAAGTCAACTGCACAAAGTCCTTCTCAGCCACATCCTGTTAATCAAATAAAAGTCACCCTTATGTCAGTGCAATAACATTGCCAGTAATGGTGTGAAACTCGAGAGAAGGGGTAATCCAAATCTAGAAGATCAAATAATGTGTACAACCCCTGCCAACTCAGTTCAGAAGAAAATGTAAGGTTAAGGTTAAGATATGCATTGAGCTCATACATTCAATCGATCAATGACCCCTTTCTCGATCCAAGTGTTGAAAAATTCCATGTCTTCCTTGCAATTATCAAGCACATGTCTCACCTTCCAATGAAAAGAGTATATGTTACAGCAAATTCACTCAGAAAGATACCACTAAAGAATTTCAATATGTCTGCCTATGAGCTTCTGACTCCAGCAACCAAGAGACAAAATCATTATAGATGTGAAGAGTAACATACTACATACTGGAGATATGCAGTTGCGCAGGCCATGTCATCATTCAGATCAGCAAAAGCCAGTTCTGGTTCAATCATCTAAATGAAAGACGGAATAAGTTCAGGGATACAATGTTTAGTATGGTAAGGCCAAATGCACAAAAAATGGTACGGACATGCATGTGGAGTTGAGTAGAAAGTTAAAAATTTACAAGTCTAAACCAAAGAATGCTTACCCAGAATTCAGCCAAGTGCCTAGATGTGTTCGAATTTTCTGCTCGAAAGGTGGGTCCAAATGTATACACCTAACAAAATATAAGCAAGCATTATTTCTTGATTGGTTACCTTCCCATTTTGAATTACTATGAGAACAAGCAGAAGCATACATCTGAAAGAGCAGTAGCATATGTTTCAGCATTAAGTTGGCCTGAAACTGTTAAGAATGCTGGTTTGCCAAAAAAGTCCTGGCACATGAAAATAGGACATAAGAATTACGTTGGTGGAATTCAAAAACACTACTAAGTACCAATTCCTGAGAGAGTTGCAACCTACATCCACTGTAATTTCAGATGTAACGTAATAGAGAACGAGAAAATTGCAGCGCAAGAAAAGTTTACATTTCCAGAGAAATGTCTTATGAATTAATTCATCAGTTGCACAGATGATGGATGGAGCCAAGTTATAAAATCAAATACATTTGGCAGCCACTCTGCATTTGAAGAGCTGTGAAATGCAAAGTAAGTACTTGCACTTGGAATGGCAACTCTATGTAGTAGTGTACAATTAACTCACCTGCGACCAATCAATTAATCCATCCTTTGTATTTGGAATGGCATTCACAGGAGAATCAGCAGCTTCTCTGGAGCTCGGAATCTATTAATTACGAAAAACTTTATAAGTCATTAAGCTACATGAAAAGGCATAACATTATAGTATCATAATTGCTAATGAATTCTTACTGAAACCATTCCGTGCAAAGTGGAATTACACATTTAAATCAACAAGCGCATATAAAGTCTAAACTATCCCCAAAGAAATACAGATTTAACAATGCAATAAGCCGGAAAATAATTCAAAATATAATAAGAATTTATTTCCTTTTAAGCCTAGATTCTCCACATATAAACATGGACAATAATAGCTTAATTTTACACAAAATTGTCTAAAGTAATATGGAATCATAGATTAAGTTTTAACTACTAAAACCTAAAATTAAAAAATAGCTATTGGAAAAAATAAATGAAGTCTCTAATTTCAATAGATATGGTTCATACCAAAGTAGTAACACAGAACTGTTCACCAGCTCCTTCACAATCTGAAGCCGTAATGATAGGACTTGAGATCCATACAAAACCATTTTCTTGGAAAAATTTATGTGTTGCATAAGCCAAAGCATTCCTCACTCGTGCAACCTAAAAAGAAGTTGTACCATTAAAAAAGAAAACTCACATCGAGAAACAACCAAACAAATAGAATCATCATGGTCTTATTAGAAAGGCAAAACATTCAACAAAAAAAGAAAACAGAAACACTGCAAACAGATCATGCTCAGCAAATAGCGAATAAAAGTTAAAACTAATATTATAGACAACATCTTGCACAGATAATGGCAACAGTAAAAATAAAGAAATATTCAGCAACTAGAGATGATAGTGAACAAGCAACAGAACCATACCGCACCAAATGTGTTTGTTCTAGGACGAAGATGAGCTTTTGTTCTCAAAAATTCTCGGCTGACCCTTTTCTTTTGAATGGGATAGGAAGGATCACTTCTGCCAACCTGCCCAGAAACAAAGAACGCATATAATTTGTAGAGCGATTCTACAACTAGAAGTTTAAATTTTGTCCGTTAATTTGGGAAAGATTTTCTTTGAATGACCCAGGAGATGAACATGAGTAACATTCATGAAATATAACACAGTGATTGTCTACTTTCCAAGCATCGTCATGAAAAAAGATAGTGATCAAATCCTATTTAGGATCACAACATAGCAATACGTAAAGCAGAATGATAAGTTAAAACCATCTTTTCTTTCCTTAAATTAAAGTCCAAAAAGAAAATAATTTTCTGATTGCGTAAATGCAGATGCAGACCACTTGAATCAATTCTCGAGGCAAATGGATGGATAAACTCCTACATTATAATCAACTTCAACAAGAAAGAAGGGCAGAAATCTACCGTACCACGACAACTTTTTCAACCTTCAGTTCCACTTTCTGCTTTGATCCTTGGCTAGCCACCAAAGTCCCTTGCACCGATATAGATGCACCAGTAGCAATCAAGCCAGATTCCACCTACAAGCTTGAAACATATAAATCATTTGCAACTACAATAAAAAGAATTACAAGAAGGACATTCCAAGAACAAACATAAATTGAAAAATTTTCACTTTCGCACAACAAATAGTGCTAAGACAATCTAACAAATTAATGTTTTCGAAAAAAATATATAAACACTAAAGTTAAACTTTAGTTTCATATATTCATTTTCATGGTTAACAAAGATTAAATATAAAATTTTTCGGCCCGGACTTACCTGATCATAACCTTCAGCATCTGAATTCATCACGCATTGCATGTTTGAAAGACATGAACCATCATTTACCTACAAACATAATATCAACGACATACATTAATTGAAAGAAAAAAGAAAGGAGAAAAAGATAATTTTTTTTTTACCTCAAGGAATGTAACGCTGCTTTGAACCCGGAGAGTCCTGACCCAACCCATGACCACCAGAGTCTGTCCGACCCGATTCAAACCTTCATCTGGTCCTCCTTTAATGTCGGCGATTTTCACCTTTTTCCTAAACTCGCCAACTGTATTCCCCATTTCTCCAACTTTCCTTTCTTTGAATTCCGTTTTTGTCATCTCTCCGGACTGCAGGGCTGCCGAAATAACGGAGCAGGAGCATCGTTTCCGAGGAACGGTTGAGTGGGAGGGGAACGGCCGGCGAGGAAGCGGAGGGAAAAGGCGGGGGGTTGTTAGGTTTTTGGAATAGAAAGAAAGGAAACGGAGGGTAGAGTAGGGTTTGAATCGGAGATGAGTAGCCGGTGCTAAAGCAGCCGCAGCAGCCGCCATTTTTCGCTACTCTTTCCTTGGCTAGGATTGGGCTCGTTGTTTGCCGCTGTGTTTTCGACCTTTGGTGCATAAATTTTCATTTTTTTTTAATCTTTTCTTATCATAAACGGATGATGTTGTCAGTAAAACAAACCGAAACCCGACCCAAAGCCATGTTTTGGTCCAAAAAGCTTGATTGTTGGGTTTTCAAGTGGCCAATCGTTTATTACTTGAAGTGTTGTTATGGTCCAAAGGCTTCTATTTTGCTCCTTTAATTGAGTTGAATTCAAACATCTAATACAATGAAAATCTTGCCCGGGGAGAGGACTTAAAACAAATCAATTAGTTTCAGCAATTTCTCTCACAAAATCATTAAGAGGTACTCCGGTCATAAATACCTCTTGATGCAATCAAGAACATTAAGCATATTAGGGTTGGTTTAGTTTAGCTGTTTAGGCTTGATTGCTTCTTCATGACCAATTAATCCGAATTTTTTCGAGTAAATTGTATAAACAATCTAAATATAAAACTGATATGAATTAATGACCGAGATATAAAATCTACCGATTCAATCGTTTGGCTGATTTGAATCAATAGTATGTACGAATGGTGATAATTATGGCATTATCTAATAATAAGAAGAGAAAGAAAAATTTTAGGCAATCAATTAATTAATAAACCAAAAATGGGGACTTTCCAACTTAATTGTTTTTATGCGTAATCGAATCGAGTGGGACAAGTTTCAGATTCCAACAATAAAAGAGAGAGAGAGAAATATTTGATTCCTTTCTCTTTCTTCTTCGACGAACGTTCATTATTCACCCTCTCTCTCTCTCTCTCTCTTCGTGTCTCGTTTTTTAGAGATTAGAGAAAGGGGTCCTTTTCAAAGCGATTCCTTGATTGTATAACCCATTGCTTCGAAATGAGCATGGGCACGGGCGACCTTCTCAGCATCGCGCCTTCAGAGCTCAAGTTTCCTTGTAAGTTTTTGTTCTTTTTGGGTTCTGTTTCCCTTTTCTCGCGGATCTTTGACTTTTGTCCCTTTCTAGGGTTTAATTTTGATTTGTTTTCATTGTTGCTGTTGCTTTGGTATTTGAATAGTTGAGCTGAGGAAGCAGATCTCGTGTTCTTTTCAATTGTCTAATAAAACTGATAATTATGTAGCTTTCAAGGTATTCTTCATTCAATGTTGATATATTTGTAATTTGTTTTATAACTTTTGATCTCTATGATTTATCATTATCTTCCGACGACGCCCTTAACTGATTTGTTTGGGTTCTGAGTAAAATCAGGGATAAATAATTAACAAAGATTTTGAAATCGAAAAGAAATCAATACATCATTTGAATGTTATAATGTTAGAATCTCAAATCGACATTGTAGATAATTATAAGATTTCCCTTCGAGTTAATTGATTTTGTTTTCAGGTGAAAACAACAAATCCGAAGAAGTACTGTGTTCGTCCCAACGTGGGGGTCGTCTTGCCTCGATCTACATGCGATGTTATAGGTACAATAAATCAATTATATTTTGCTAGATAGTCTGTGTTTATCATTATTGGCTTCTGTATATCTTCAAAAAAATCATTGGTTTTGATTTAGTTACCATGCAAGCGCAAAAGGAGGCTCCTCCCGATATGCAATGCAGGGACAAATTCCTCCTTCAAAGTGTAAAAGCAAATGATGGTGCAACCCCAAAGGATATAACTGCAGAAATGGTATTTAACTACTTCTATTAGACGGTATTAGTTACAACTTTCAGGCTTAGGATGTACAGTTTTGATTTATTATCGAAATCTTCATTTTTCTAGTTCAATAGAGAAGCTGGTCATGTGGTTGAGGAGTGCAAGTTGAGAGTGGTTTATGTTTCTCCACCTCAACAAACTTCACCAATACATGAAGGGTCAGAAGAAGGGTCTTCACCTAGAGGCTCTGTTTCAGACAATGGGTATGCAAATACTGCCGAGTTTGCTACGGTACTGAGATAGTGCTGCATATGTTTTCCTTATTGCTTCTCTTACTGTTTGCATTTTATCTTTTAGAATGCTAATAGTATTGCCTTTTCTTTGGTGAATGCAGGGTGCAAGAACATTTACAGCACAGCTCGAAGCTCAAGATAAATCTTCTGAGGTAAAATCTGAATTCTGTATCTTCTGTGTCACCTTGTGCTGCTGCATATGGATGATTTCTTGGGTGTTTCTCATCATGATATGGGCAAAACATGAGTTGCTGCAAATGCTTGATGCAAAGAGAAGTTAATTTTGCGTTTTATGTTGGAAATCAAAACTTTGTTTATGTTATATACTCTGTAGTTCATGTTGTACAAAATTTTACACTTTTATTGCAGTAAGTTCCTATTGTTTCTTGTGGTAGAATTTAACTTTTAGGGAAATTTGAGTGAGCCACATTCTCATGTCGACTACCCTTTGTTCTATCAAGGCAAAAAAGAACCCTACCACGTAAATTAATCATGCGCTAACTCTATGTTGCTAGTGTTCTTCTTAAAGACGAAAAAATCTGCACAATGTTACCGACAAGACCATCTACTATGAATTTGTCATTTTTACGGCAAGACTATTATTCCATAGGTAAAGGGAAATTTAATTTGGTAGAGATGTACCAAGAATTTGTCTCTTATTCAAGTCAAGCTTACTAAATACAATGTCAAATTAAGTTATTTTTGTAGCCAGGAGGTACAACTGTTCTTTTCCTTTGAATGCTTCTGGCATTTTTTTCCCATTATTCATGTGCGTACATAGCCAACTTTTGCAGCGTTGGGCCCTGAAGCTCTTTTTCATAATTGTGACATATATTGTATGTGAGGTTGATACTTTACATGTATAATAATCCTCAAAAATACTTTCTATAATTGCAGGCAAGATCTCTTATAACAAAGCTGACTGACGAAAAGAATAAAGCAATTCAACAAAATAACAAGCTTCGCCAAGAGCTGGTGAGTAGAATAGACCATGACCATACCAAATAAGTTATAGTTATAGTCATGATTAATGTGTAGAGTAGTTTTATCTGTTCAATCCTTATTCAATTCCTTCTCAACTGATGCTTGTATATACACAACAAAAAGCTCTTCAGATTTTGCTGAAAAAGTTATTTTGATCTTTATCTATGCCTCCCCTCCAACTTTCTTTCATTGTGAATGGCTAAGTCAGTAAATTCCTTGACCCTTGTCATCCCTTGATCATTGCATGTAGTTATTGAAAATTTTGAGTATGGCATTGATCTCTTTGTCCTTATTTTCTTCTTAATCATTTGTAAACCTGTTTTCCTTCTACATCAGTCGATAGCTGCTTACGAGATGCAGCTAAAAACTTCCATCACTGATAGACTTGTGCTTTTGATTTACTTGTCTCTGACCGGTTAATTATGTTCTTTTGATCACCGAGCCATGGAAACTTCTCACATATAAAATTTACAAATGTTTAGGAGCTCTTGAGGCGTGAAAGCAGCAAAGGTGGTGGTGGTGTGTCATTCATGTTCGTCATCCTCGTAGGCTTGCTTGGATTAATTATGGGGTATATCATGAAATCTTAAGCTGACTATCGAGACGGCTCATCTGCATACCTATCACTCTCAACTTTCCTTTTCATCTGGAGAAGTATGCTGAAGGGAAAGGAGAAGAAAAATAGATGGGCTTGGGCTTGCTGCTTCCATTAGTTGTTAGCTTCGTGGAATTAGCAAAACTTGTTATTGTTAAGATCCTATGGCTCTGCAGTTGGTAGTTGCACTTCCATTAACATGCATTCATTCTGTAACTTTAATAAAGACTGAATTTATAACATTTTCTTTCCTCTCTTTTCTCAATCCAGCTTTCGTTTGTGGTTTAATTTGAGAGATTCTAGCAATGGTAATACCAGGAACTGTTATTAATGATTTTTTAATATAAACTTTAAGCTTGAATTATTGTTACTTAATTTTGTTTTTATAGATAGACACTTCCATTAACATGCAATAATTTTGCAATAAAGACTAAATTTATGACATCTTTCCTCCCTTTTCTCAATCCAGCTTTCGTTTGTGGTTTAATTTGAGAGATTCCGATAATGGTATTACCAGGAACTGTTATTAATGATTGTTTAGTAATATAAACTTTAAGCTTGAATTATTGTTACTTCATTTTGTTTTTCTAGATAGAATGCTACATAAACTCCCGACAAAACCTAAACTCTCAAACAAAACACAATCAAAAGAATCTAGGACTAGGAGGAAGAAGCCAACAGTAAGCTATTTGCCTTCCAACAGTCCGTTAGAAAATGAAGTCACTAAGCTGAATATGTTTCTCTTTCTCTGTGTTTCTGCCGATTATATATGCTTGGTCCTCGATATCTGCGTTTAGGCAGTTCATCCTATGCCTGCAGCAACAGCAGCAGCAGCGACAAGCCATAAAGTTCTGTACAGATTAGGACCAATAAAAGGATGTCAACGATGTTACAACACATACCAATCAAAGTGATCATCACAACAAATGGAACCCCAAATGATTGAAATTCCAGCTCCTTTCCTGCAGTCAGCAATGACGCGCCCATTCTTGGTCAGTTACAAAGGTTTTAAGTAAATTAAGAGTTAAAAAGAACAAATGAAGTGGCCTAGATGATATACCACGTTGCTGTATACATATCGTAGAACTTGTCAAATGCCTTATCAAAGCAGTAGTGGCAAATCAAAAGATTCTTAATGTCAGTCACCTTGCACGTTGACTTACAGCATTTCACCTATTTTGATCAAATGTTTGACCATTATTGTCATGACATGAATTCGTATCTAAAGTGCACAGAATCGAAAAGTAAATTCTCACCAGACGCTTGAGTTTATGCGAGTAATACTGTTTATGGGATGGATGGCTACAGATATGTTCATTCAAATGACCTGCACTGTATTTCAAAATATCCACAAGGAAAGATCATAAATTTCCCTTTTGTTTTATAATACATGCAGAAGACAAGCACACAACAATTGAATGTGAAAATGAGAACATTGGAGTTTTACAGCTTACTTGTCACAAAGGACAGTGCTGCAATCAAGGCATGTTGCCAGGCCCAGGGAGCTGCGGCATATATTACAGCTTGCGTGAGATAAGTTTTTGCCTATCTTATGGCATCTGCGGATAGGAAGAGAAACAAAAAGGAGAACTAAGACCCCTCAGAAATTAAAGTTATTGTGACTTCAAACACAGGAAGGGCCCTTCTATGTTTGTCATTAAGTAACATAAAGCAAGAAATCAATCGCATCTAACCAAAGAGACTAACAAATGGTGCAAATCTAGCTCATTTAGTCAAATAAAGATTGAAACTCAACAATCCCAGATAAACATACCGGCTATAGATACCGAAAAAAATATATTTTTTCACACCAGAAAAATTGTTTTCTGATGAATTGTATACTGATTGGAGTTTTACCAATGAACTAAAAAGAAGAAATTTAAATAAGGTGTTTATAAAAAGAGTCGAATCTTTAGATAAGGAATCTTTTGATCTCGGCATACTTGAAAAAAGGACTCGATTCTCTAATAATGAAACTAAAAGAGAATACTTGCCTAAAATATATAATCCTTTCTTGCACGGACCCTACCGCGGAAGAATAAAAAAATGGTGAAATGAGGCTACTTTTGAAAACAAAGGATGGGCATGAACCCTCCCTCCAAAAATAAACAAATAAAAAAATGAAGGAAAAAGGAAGTCTTTATCAAATCCTTCATGACAGAGTCTAGCGGTCATACACAAAATTGCCTTCATTGAAAGGATAATAAGAAAACAATATAGAATAATCCATAGCAAATTGCTTTTTAGCTTTTAAATGTTTTTCTTCTTCGAAAATACTTGATGTGGGATAAATACATGAAACTGAGTTGTATATACCTTCTGTACAGTTCAAGAAGATCTCTGGGTATGGAAGTGGGCTGGCTATGCCTCATTGTCACCTACATATGGAGAAAAATTTACTAAGCATAAACATGTTTTCACAATACATAAATGTAAAGGATCAAAGTGCTTCCTTTAGCAGAAAATAAGTAATAATAAACCTGCTCGGCTGTGGTGACCATGCAATCTTCTGCAAGGTGTCCAGGCCTCTTGCATTTCCAACTAAAACCAGAATCATTCATATTAGACTCAATGGTAATCACAACTAAAGAGTTGAAACTATTTTCAAATGACATGGAGCCCAAGGTGGCATCTCATGCTCAAAGAAAATCTATTTACAAATGTTATTCGGAAATATGATACTTTAAAAAGAAAAAAATTATACCATTTGTAGCTACAGAGACTAGATACCCTTTGGGACCAGTGATGGTGGTTGTAATCCCAAGTGTCCTCCGCAAGTTCAGGGGGATGAGAGATTGATGTAAGTTCAGATGATGAGAGGGATGGATTTCGATTACTCAAGGATTTCTGGAAACATAACAAACAATACAGACTTAATATAGTCAAAACAGTAAAAAACAGAGACATCCTTTTGTTGCTGTGAAAAAGTCAAAAAGAGCGTGAGAACCTCAGTTATTTGGAGGCTTTGCAGAAGAGCAGATCTGCACTCCATGCTGCAAATATCATCATCAGTCTACAATCACAGACGCATCATATATGAAGTTAAAGAGATTCATAGAAACAACTACGAGCAGGAGGTGGCAAATTTTGAATTGCAAAATTCATTAATCCCACCATATCACATATATATTCTCCATATCTACCACAAACTACACAAACGGGTTCGCCTGGAAGAGGAAAACGTTGCTCACTTCTGCTCTTAACTCGATCTGCATCATTCATATCACCTACAATAATCATAGTAAAAACGAGTGTGAAGGCTACATCTGCAACTATTACAATTTCCAGCTTCATCAATCATAGGCTATCAATAAATAGAATAAAATCTGGGGCATTCTTCATAAACTAGTCAGTATCTAACCAATAATTTTATGGTTAATTGAAGGGGAAACTAAAACAAACCAGAATCTGGGGGATCCTGAGTTTCTTTATCGTCAGAAGAAGCACTTTCATCACCTGAATTTTTAGGAACACGATATTCAGTAATTACGAAAACATTCACGGGAAAATAAAGAGTCGCAAGTCATCAAAGTTAATAAATTGAATACTAAAAATCAATTCTTTATTAACCGAACCAACAATTTGTTCAATGTTAATGCAAGATTTCCAATAATAATTGGCTTTTGCTATCAAAAGTAACATGAATTTAACTTACTTCCATAGCCTACCAAATTTACACTCGAATTGGAAGCTGGCTGCAACAAACAGAAAATATTAAGAACTAAAAGGAGATAATTAAAATTCTTGCAAATTAAAACCAAAAGTAATCAACAAATTACCAAAATATCCGTACTCAGTGTGTCGTAACCTTGAGATGAACTAACTTCTCTCCTGCTCAATCAAAAACCAGATATTAAACAAAATTTTAAAGCAATTTCACAAAAAATGAAAAATCATTAACTTTAAAATGTGAAAAATACTTTAAAATTAAAAAAAAAAAAAAAACTGACCTTCTTCTTAGAATATAATCATGATGGGACATAGGTCCATCGTTGTCTTCAATTTCACGGCTACGATGATGCGGTGACAATGGCTTACGCTCTCGCGAGCGTTTCTTGCACGCGCTTTTACTGTCAACCTGAGATTGTTCTTCGACCGGAGGAGGAGCATTTCCGGTGGCGATATTATATGCTGTGAATCGAAGGAAGGAAACTTACAAAACTTGTTTGGTAGGGAAGAAAAGGGAAAAAAATAGGACAAAGAAAATTCACCTCTTAGGTTTTGAAGAGCAGAGGAAAGACTTAAATCTTTCTTGTAAGAGAGGGAAGTGTTCTTGTAGAAATTTGATCTGGTTCCCATTTTTCTCCTTTTGCCATGGATTGACTATCAGCGTGCTTATTGAATAGCCATGCCCGCAGCGACAGAGATATGCAACGACGTCGTTTAAAAGTAAGACAGCACAGAAACGGCAGCGGTTTCACCCCAGTGTTATGTTGTATGTTAATTATTTTTTATATATTATATAACCGTATCTATTAACTGTGACATGTCTAAAATTGCGAATAGTATTATTGGAGTATATAATTGATTCAACTGAGATAAATTACTGCAAATTTGATATTTCCTGTTGATTGATTTACTCGACCAAACTTACACGATAGAATTATATATGCCTCTGCCTTTGACATCAAACAAACTACACTTGCCTTATTGTTGAACTGTTCCATGGGATGGGGGTTGCATTGTTCCTGTCTGAAAGGCTGCTGCAAGTTCTAAACAGCAGTTGCAGTTTCTATTCCACAAGAACTACATATTCATGTTTTTCATTGTGCTCTTGAATCTGGTTGTCAGTTCCTGTCATTCAATGATGACTGCCTCACTTGGTGGGTGTTTGGATTATCTTAACATGCATTGCAATCTAAGAACTTTAAAACATTAGCCATTTATCCATATTATTATCGGTGGTCTTGCCATTAATTTGCAGTAATATTGGTTATTTTCCTCTTTGTGCTAAATATCTTCTCTTCTTTATACCTTTTCAACTAAATCTTAACACCATCAAGAAAGACCACTACTGTGATCATGAAAAAGAAAAAAGTATATTTAATCATTTGTTATCAATGAACTAGTTCTAAACTCGGAAACAGCTCTGACCACAGGGAAAAGGCATACAAGTCTCATGTTAAAATATGCATCATATGCAACATAGTAGTAAAGTATTGATTCGGATTAAAACATCAAATTGTCATACAATATGAGGAACTTATCAAGAGCACGCTAACTCTGGTAAGTTGTATTTGCAATTTTAGCTCTCATTTGTCGTCAAATATATAACAAATCGCCACCTTAACCGAAAGAAAGATACAGCTTCCCACCAAAATACAGAACACCAGAATGCCATAGCAGAAATATCAGTATGTCCAAAACAAAAAGCCCCTACTAGACTTTCGAGTCAGATATTTTCTTTTAATGGAGTTGCGTCTATACTAGATAAACAAGCAGAGGAGACTCGTAAGAGAGAGAATTCACTAATATTGAGTCATAAAAGCAGCAGAGTTCAGTAATTTTTGACTTAATTCATATTTCAGTATAGAATTGATAGATTGTGAATTCCTAAAAAAAAAAACACAAACCTCCCCAGCAGCCTGCCTGCTAGATGCTGCTCCTCAGCACCTCCAAGCTGAAGCTGAGATAAGAACCCTCTGCTGCCAGCAAAGCACGAGTGAAGTCTCCCACTTCTCTACATGAAACCCCCTCACTTGAGCCCTCTTTACCACACACTCTGCCTGAGTTTCATTGAAGTTACTGAACATTAAAGGTGTGAAACCAGCTGAGGAAAAAAGTGTCTTCCAAATCGGCATTTTCGCAGGTGCATGTAGACGCCCCAACACAGTGCTTTCTATTCTTGGCACAAGAAGGAACCTCTCAATCTTGTTCACAGCATCAGAAGTCACATTAACAGCATCGAGTGATTCTAATAGGTTTATATATGACTGAAACGCATGGACTATATGTTGGGAGAATGGCAGATCATTTCTATCACACCCTTGGTCTAAAGCCACAACAATTTTCGGCGAAAGCTGCTTAACAAAGCGCATAAGATTGGGCAAAGCATAGGGCTGATTCGACGAAGACCAAATGGGAAAATTCACCGCGACTGCCTCATTTTCATTGGAATGAAACATAGGCAAAGAATAAGGGATTTGATCTAAAGAATCAAAAGTAAATACCTGAAGCTCAAAACTTACACCAATCTCATTAGCGAATTGCATTAAGATTTTCACGCATAAGCCCAAGCTCAATAGGATGATGTGTTGAAGGTGAGGCAAAGGCAGTAATTCTCAATGAAGGAGCTCCTTTGCTCCTCATACGGAGCTCCTGCATAAAGGCAGCCCATTGAGCACCAAATCCAATATCAAAGTCCAGGATGTGAATCCGATCAGAATCATCAAGAGCTTCAAGGAGGGCCTGGTTGCAAGTAAAATTGACGAATTGGATAAGTGGGGAGACTTCAGAGAACACCTTGCAAGCCCCCATTTTGGGGAAAATATCGAAAGGGATGGGGCTCCTTGTCGGCGGGAAAGAGACCGGGTTATTAAGGATAAGCAATTGCAAAACCTCCTTGAAGTGGAAAGCCCTTTGAAGGGGCCTACCTACTGGAGACAGCTGATGATTGAGCTGCGCCAATATCCCTTGCGCGTGTGGAAAATTCCCAGTCCCTACCAACTCTGCAGCCTTGTAAACCAGGTCGAACAATGTGGCTTGTTGCTGCTTTTGTTGAGCCATCTCCTCTCCTGGACCCGACACTTCCAGTTTTGACACCATGAACGGCTTCTGTTGAGGAACAAACTGAACACCCTGAGGAAACCCTATGTGCTGTTGCTGCTGCTTTCTTATAAACAACTTGTGCCCGGCATCAGAAAATGGGAGATTTTGGATCTGAGAAGAAAGCTCTAAGTTACCAGGATTGAGGCACTTCGGTAAAGGCTGAAGAAGGTGCTGTTCTTGAGCTAATGGCAAGAAAGAGTTTGGATTTTGAAGATGCTTTTGCTGACCCATCAAAACTTGGGGGTTCAAAATATGAGGTTTGTCATCTTGAATTTCAAGAAACTGACCTTGCTGCTGCCGTTGATAAAGCATAGGCTAAGAAACAGGAAGACCAATATTGTTACCGGGAGAAGTAAACATTGGATTTTGAATACTAGTATTCAACCCAACAGTAGCGCCAAGAAACTTATGATTGTTAACCACACCAGCTGAATAACAACTTGCATGACTGAACCAATCTTTTCATTTACATTATTGCTGCCATTTGGCACAAATCCATAAGCAGGAAAACCACACAAATTTAGAGGGTCCAGGTCAAAGACCCCCATCCCTGCATTGCCTTCCAAATCTAGATCCTGATTAGGACCAGTAACCCCACTCCGAAGAAGATGTTTGAGACCAAAAGAATGGTCATCAACGTCACCAGCGATCAAATGCAGAAGCGAGTGGTCTTGGCTCGGTAACACAGCTGATCCAGACAAAATAGTGTCCCAATCTTCCAATCCGAGATTGCATCTTTGTGCACCTCGATGCCCTGGAACAAGTGCAAGTTCACTCGGCATCGGTTGAAGCTCCGTGGCCCATTCCTCTTTGTTGTTGTTGTTTAGAAGTGGAGTCGCAGGTGGTGCTACGATTGCTGCCGTCGTGGTGGCGTTGTCGATGGAATTACTTCCGCCGCCTGCAGCGGCAGCTCCGCTGTTGAATGAAGAAGAGAGAGTGGATGCAGATGTGGGTGGACTTTGGCTTCTTTTCAAATGAAGAACAGAAGTTGGTTCCTGTACGTTGCTGCAGTAGAAGCTGTCCGAAAAGCTAAAGCCATTAGCTTCTTGCTGCTTTATCCACTTGTCCTGCAACTCTTGTTGACAAATCGAAGCAAAACCCGCAAGTTCAACCTCCCCTTTCGCCTCTAACTCAAAGTGCATTTGTATTGTATACAAACGAAAAGACAAAGAAGCTGTTCTTTTGGAGGATCAAAGATTACCGAAACTGAGAAAGACATTTTTTTATATTAAAAGCTTCAAAATTTATCAAACTCACCCCATCTTTCTTTGCATGCCATGGAATCAATCTCCCAACACAATAAAAAAAGGCCCATTTCGTCAAAATAGCTCCTTTTGCTGTCCTTCACACGGCTCTTTCTCTTCTTCTTACGCTCCATCCTTGTTATCTCTCCTACTCAATCTTGCAATAACTCCATTCCCCTCCCAAAAAACTGTGAAGTTTATGGGCTTATTGTTGATGTAGCCGTTTCTTCTTGTTGTTTGCTGCTGAACTGTGTAGTTTCACTTCCTCTTCTTCTTCTACTCTGCTGTCGTAGCAGCACTCTGTAACCTTCTCAGTTCTGCCATGGAAGCGTGCTTCATAATAAAGGTTATAATGTGAATTTCCCTCTCCCCCCCCTCTTCTTCTTTCTCAATATATTTTGCCCATTCTTTTTTTCTTTTCCATTTTTTCCTACACACCCATCTTTCTCTCTCGATATATACGTTTCACACCCTCCCTAGAGTGGTATACTTTTTCCTTCATTTTAGAAGGGATATTGTCCTTCAAAGTAAGAAAAACCCACTAAGGGCATACATCACAGTGCTCCATTTTCTTCAGCTAATGGGCTCTTCCTCCCTGTAACTATACCTACAGGTTAAAGACCCCCCATTTTCTTAACCTTTTTTGCTACAAATATTGCGGTCTAACTTTTCACTTTTCTTTAACTTACAGATCTTGTGACTAAATTGTTTATTTTGGTTGTGGATAGAAAACATTTGATTTCATTGATAATGTAGAATGTAGAATGTAGAATGTAGACTAACTATTTAAATAATAATAATAATAAATTTATTTATTAGAAACACCAGTAATAAAATTTATTAAAAAAATAAAATCCCTTTAATGAATTTTTGTAAATATTTATTAAAATATTTATATTAATATTATATTTTTAATGTATTAAAATTTATCAATTTTATATTCTTAGTGTTCACGAACTGCTTTGAGGTGGTGAAAGTTTTTTTTTTTTTCCCCCTCTTCTGGTACAAGAAAAATATATAGTAGCAATTTTTTTTTTCATTCTTTGGACTCGGCTACGTGTATCTATATATTTATAATTTTACATAATAATACAAATAATGCAACAACATTGGCATTTAACATCAAATCCTAGTACTAATGAAGAAAGTCTACTTTTACTAAATTCGCATTCATTACAAACCCCAGGGGATATCTCCTTCCACTTGCTTTGGATTTTCGCATTAATATTCATTCCATTTGATGATTAGCATAGAAAAAGTTGCATGTACAATTTCTTCAAGGATTGGGTTGAAAATTGTCCCATGTTTAGAGAATTCGAATAAAAATGTCAGATTTATAAAATAGATTTGGTATAAAATGAAATGAAATCCACTTAAAAAACACATTAAACATTGATTTTAACATTTAAAATTCAAATTTTATGTAATTTAATTTATTTTTAATTACAAGTATATTGTTTTATATTTATATATTATATAATTTTTATTATATAAATAATAAGTGTATAATATTATTAATATAAAAATTAAAAATACATAATAAGTTATCAATATTTTGAAGCAGGGAGATTACTTGCCTTTGGAACCAAAAAAAAGGGGTGAAAGCGAGTGTTGAAAAGAATACCAAAAAAGAGCTTAGAAAAATTATTAGTGTTAAGAACGACATAAAGTTCTGTGTTTGATTTAAAAAGTTAACTCCGAAAAATAGGTTTGAGGCCCCACACAGTACGCGTTTTTAAAACACGCTCCAATCATTTTCATCTCACAGGATGTACTGCCCCACTTTGAGGCCAAGTAGCTCGACATGAGGCTAACATCGCGTGCCTTTTTGCAGTGCTACTGCTTCCATTCTTATTTGTGTTAATGGCGGCGAGGTCCGAGTTACCGTCGTTTCATTGATTTACGGTTAAGCTTTGTCTGCGTTTGATTTTTTCTTTTTCTTATTTTTACTTCCTTTTTTCTTACCAGACTCCTGTTGGCAAGATGGGTTAATAAAAACGCAGCGACGGGGGAGCTACTTTTAGGGGGTGGTTAGTGATGCGGGCAGTGCCATCGATACCGATTGTATCCTTGTATGTATCAATTTTAATATTTAATTATATTAATAATAATTAATTTTATTTTAATTTTAATTTTAATTTGTATCGATCATACTGATAAGTATCGATTTATTTCAGTGATATCGATCGAAAATAATTATATCGATTGGCACATAATATAAATTTATAAAAAAGTTAAACCAACATTGATCTTAAATATAATGAATATTATAAATAATTACTTATAAATTTGATGAATATTAGATATAATTATTCATAAATTTAATTATCATTAAAAAATTTTAACTTTACTACTTAACT
>JBBYHM010000027.1:15190623-15201401 GCA_038381775.1 Adansonia rubrostipa | reverse complement strand
TAAATTATTACCTTAATATTTAATAAAAATAATTATTATTTTTAATGGATTTTAGTAATAAGTGCTTCAACAGTGTAAGGTTGTGCGTGTGTTTTTCTGAAATGTAGGTCAGAAAGTAGGTAGAGGAAACACAACAGTGAGCCTTAGACAGTATAGCTGCCTGCCTGCCAATGGTTGATATAAAAGGGAACAATGTGCAGAGATTTGTCCTTAACCTAAGTAGATGCGGGCACTCGGCAGTGCCAGCGGGAAGGAATCATTGTGCATTTCCGAGGATTTTCATAATATCAATGCGCATACGCCCGTTGCTTCTGTTTCTTTTCTCCTACTTCTTCACTTAGAACTATTATATCATCTCTTTTGTAGGAACATCCTTTGAGCCTACATTGATTACATAGACACAGGTAAAGCCAAGGACGTGCCCCCCTTAAAGCTAGTAGGAAGGATGAAAGATCTTTGGACAACATCCTCCCTGGCCTGGATTCAACATCAAGTCTTCGTACTTTTATTCTTCCCCGCCAGGACCCAACTAAATAAATGGAGCAAAAATCCAAACCTCACTGTTTAGATCACTTTTATTTTTCAGCTAAAAAAATCTTTTTATTTTTGTTGTTATCTTAGGATGATAAGAGGATTGTTCTGAATTTTAATATTCGAATTTTAAATTCATTAAATTAATCTTTTAAGAATGATTATACTAACTAATTTAGCTAAATTGCGACGAGTTCAGGATCTACCTTTTTTTATACCAACCAAAGAATGTACCCCACAAATTCATAAAGCGCCCTTAGGATTGAGCAACGCCTATGTCGATGCGCAATTAGCGCCCCTGACTTCCATGTGGGCATCATTTTTATTCCCCGTCCCTCCTGTTTGACCATTTCATGCTAGATTTATTGAGCACAAACAACTGCGTAAATTATGGGGGAAAAAAAAACTGCCTAAAGGAGTTGTGAGTTTAGATATAAAGCACTTTTATCATTCCTCATTTGATAATTGGAACAAGTTAAACCATGACTCTATGACACAATTTTCAGGTCAACACCAATAAATCGGTCTGTTATTTTGATTTATGCAACCATTTAAGAGTTAATTTTTTGCAAATTTAAATTTTGAATCTTAACATCTGCAATTTCCTTTTCTATCCCAAGCTGCAACCTCTTTTGTGCCCAAAACAAAAGAATGCGTTTTCTTTTTCTCCTCTTCTTTTCATTTATTCATATGAAGAAAATACAAATAATTATGAAATTAAATTTTCAGGTGAAGCTATAGAATAAATGAACTATTGAGAGATTACATTACACAAGCAATTCCCACACTAGAGAATGTTAGAAGAAAAATTAGGCTCTCACCTATCCATATCAATTCAAATCTACTCACTTAAAGATCAAATCTTGGCCTGAGATCTTTGCAAAGAGCTAGAAGTCTAGAACGGCAATCCGGAACCAAAGCTACTTACGTGTTCATCATCTCAATTCCATGATTGTCCCGAATGTCTGCCTGTTCTAAATGATAAAAAAAAAATTTATGCATGGTCTGGTCTAAATGACAAAACCAAACGATAGTAGCAAAACATGGCAGCTAGAATATGGATATTCGAGTAAGAATTAACAAGACACTAACAAGCTTCCATCATAGTAAGATGAATGGAATTTACTCACCTAAAAGTGAAGTTAGCATTGCTCAGATGAATCAACAAGTTCATTGAATTCACCAAAGATATCTGGACAGCCGTCCCATTTCATCTGTTCTCTTGCTTCCCAGTAACCGCCCATGTAGAGGAAGGATCCATTTTCACCATCTCTCCGGAACCATCTAGGCTTCCACCCATTTTCTTGCAGTTTTCTCGACTGTGCCGTACGAGAAGCAGTGTGAATATCAGCAGTAAAAGCAATAATATAAATCAGACCTACCTAGAAATAGAAATTTCTGCCAATATGTCTTTCTGAGCATAGAACTAAAAAATTGTTACTACAGCAATATATTCATGTCACAGTTTAGAAGACGCATTTTGCATTGTGGTAAGACTTGCTTCATGCCACAAAATCATTCAAAGGCCATTGCTTGCAGATGCATCCAGACGGTGGGGTAAAGTTGTCAATTTGCCCTGTAAACTAATAGGATTTTCAAGTGGTGGAAACATACCATTCTCTGCCTCCTCTCCAACCGTTGTTTCTCTGCATTTGCCCTATCATATTCCCCATTCTCCAAATGTCGTTGGTCAGGTCTAAGCCTGGAATCCGTAGGTGGGAGCTTCTCCTTAATCCGTGATCAAATACCCAACATCAGACAAAGCTATAGTAAACAATTAGATATGCACAAGAGGCATATGAAAATGCTTACGAGAAACTGATGTAATACATCATCTCTACCTGCAGTCCTGGCGTTAGTTCATTTAGTGTGATCGCAAATGATGTTAATTTGTAGCGAGTAAGATTAGGAGGTGGCTTGTTCCTCTTCCATAGCAAGGTGGCACTTGATGAAGGGCTGCAATCCTTTGGCTTGCCACTCCCATCACCATTAATATAGTACATGCTGTCATCCCATTTGCCAATTAATGTTGCAACCTTTTTACTTGAAAGGTCTTCAATGAACCCATGAACCTGAGTAAATGTAGGACAGGATAAGATTTCTACAGAAAATATCTCTTTTTAAGTCACGGAAGGTAGACTACTAAGGATATGAAGCGATCAAGCCAGGATAAAACAATTGCATAGATGATCCATTTTCCATATTACGAGAACAATAACTGAATTGGCTACTAGAAAGAAAATTGAGGAACAATTAGACTGACAGCTAACCTGGTGAGGGTTCCGGTCAAGAATAGACTGCTCTTTAAATTTGAGTTTACATGAATACTGCCGATTCCCTTGAATGTGCATCAATCCATGGTGATCGCAATACACTTTACCAAGGATAAGATTATAAATAGTAGTAGTTACCTGCAGAGAACGAAGATCAAAACTAAAAATAATTTACACCAAACAAATAGAAATGGAAGCTAGAACACGAGAACACCTAAATAGCAAATCCAGTAAATACAAAGCCCAGTTGTGCACACCTTGCTCCACTGAAATATTTCACCATCGTCAAACTCTAGGGTCAGAACTCCAACAGGGTCAAGCTGAATTGACCGCCCCCAAAACTTTGTGCGAAGGTTACTGTCACCCCAGAATTTCCACCCTCTGCCTTCACAATGACAGGCAATAACAGTTGGGTGGTGACTAACCTGCTTCAACTTGAAAGGTAAGTCATCTATGCTCTGGTACCCGCAATATAAATATTTGCACATTCACATCCAGATAAATAGAAGCAATTACTTAAGAAGGTAAGTACTCCAAAGGCCTACAGAACTAGTAAAATTTGAGTTTGCTTCATAAGTTCTCAAAAAACACTTGTAATGTTTCTTTTCACTGTTTTGAGAACATCCAACAAATAATTGCTTGAACACGAAAGTTTCCTTCCTAGAACTGTCCAGGGATTTTTTTTCCAGATAAATGGTTCAAAATATTATTCAAAACACTATCATGGCAATAATTTCCAACATCTTGATTATCCATAATAAAGAAGAAGATGATGAAAGTCTTTTACTCTCTCTCTCTCTCTTTTTCCTTTTTTTTTAGAAAAAAATGTGTGTGTATACATAATCCATTGTTTTGTTGTTAAAAGCATCTGCCCTACTTCAAACCATGTCATTTTCTTCTCAGGGCTCTGTTATTTAATTTATCGAAGGCTATGAAAAGTATACATCAAACTGACTTTCTCCTAACTGCTGAAAAGTCAAAAGCACTCGATTTTAATCAAAATAAAGAAAAAAAAAGTTCCCAACTTGTCAATTTTAGGTTCAATATAAAGCTGCACGTTTCTTGATATGAAGTCAGCTCATTGATAAATCCTGAACACTAACCTTCTCAGAGAAGAAACGAACTCCTTTGTCAGGATAGTCTGCTTCATAAGTTTCCCCTAGTAATGGATTGAAGGGCTTACAGTGTCGGCCTTCAGAGGAAGCATACCCAGAAACAGCAAATGCAGCAACGTTAAGAATCCGCTGCAGACTGTTGCCCTGAGAATATAACAGAAAACCCAGATAGAGCATACAATAGGATTGAACTGATACAAAGCAAGAGCATCTGCTGATGTTCACGGAACGTTAATAAGCATTTATCAAGAGAAGCATGGAATATTAAAGATGAAAAGTAGGAATAACATACTTCTTTTCCATACTCGTATGCTCGGTCCAAAAGATAAGAATATTCTAGGTCCTCAAAACATTTCTGAAGGGATGATATTGGTTCATTAAAGTAAACCGGGAGACATACTCGTGTGAGATCCTTTCCCACATTGTCTTTGATCATAGACCAAAGGCTAACCCCTTTCTCTTTTTCAATTGGATCGGGAAGCCTTTTTCGTCTCTCAATTCGAGAATATCTGGAATTACAATCTTCTTTATCAGCATGAATCTTTTCCACATTATCAATTTGATTTTCGGCCTCTCTTGGATTATCTGCATGATCAGCTAAGCCTCTTCCAGGCCCACAACTAATAGCAGGTTCAGTAAAATACTCTTTTGTGTCAAAGAACAAGGTTCCATCTTCAGTAGAAACTTCCTCAAGCTCTTGTTTCTCGATATCATCAGATGATTCAGTTGCACTACATTCTGAGAACCCAAACAAAATGTCAGGCTATAAGAGAACAGGGCAAGCATTAGTAACCAGAAACAGAGCTTAATAATAAGATAATTACTCATTGCAACATTCCCGAACAACCTTGCATTTAAGTTAAATAAAATGGGAATAATGTTGAAAGATATGGAGAAGAAGACAGGAAATTGCCATTGAAACTTGGGATAACGAGAATGCATTTGTTACTCGAGAATGCATATCTAAAACTATGTGAAATCAGTTCATCCATGAAGTGCCACTGTGGATATGACTATAGGTCTGCCCAAAACAACAATACTACCTTCCGTTGCTAATACGATTTAATTTTAACAAGCAAAACATAGGAGTCAGACAATCACGCATGAAGAAAGATAAAGCCAAAGTTACAGATAGGGCGTGTACCACAACATTTTCCACGCCCCATACCGGAATATTCATGTTTGGTCAACTGGTAATCTCCATCATGAAATCCAGAGGTTTCAGATTCAATATTAGCTGCCTGAAAATGCAAAGAAAAACTTCTCAGTGCACCATAAACAATAAAGCTTAGCACAATAGTGCATAGGATAAGTCAAAAAGAAATGACATGGTATCATGCAAATTTATAAAAGAATCAACAATTTAAAAGATGAGATGAGTAAAGCCAACAATAATTAAGACAGCATTTTAAAACACACTGTTTAGCAATCCCACCAATATGTTTATTAGAGCTTTATTGATCAACTTGGGATTCCATTTGCAATTAGGTTTTAAGGGAAGTTCCTATAATCCTTTTACTAAGAGGAAGATTAAAAATGCAATAGACATATGTCCTCATTATGATGTTACGAAATGCAATAAACCAATCATATCAATACAAAGCATACACATGAGAAACAATCTTGATAAGAAAAAATGGTAAACTCAATAAAGTTTATAACATACAAAATTGTATAAATTATACTCCAAAAGTTTCAATAAGACATACAATAATGAGAAACAATTGCAAAAGAAGAACCAGCTTTAATTGATCACTACACTAATTACCCTCCGCTAGCAGTCACTTGTATAGCCCGGAGAAAGCCCATAGGCCCTAGTGCATCAAACAAAAGAATACGTTTGTTTTACTATTGACCAAAATTGTTGCGTATTCATTCCGCTAGCCATCAACACAATCACATGATAGTTTCCATCATGTCAGAAATAAAGATTATTGATATAAATTTTACTTGGCCTCCATACCCTCATTCATGAACAGTATATGTTCATCCCATGAAGTAAATATTATTCATTTTAAATGCAAGGCTCCACCAGTTGGTCTAATTACCAACCTAAGCCTGTCTGAGACTTGCCAGTTGCCACTCTCTTTGCACAAATGCACTTTTATCATTTAACTTCATTAGGTTGAACTTGCTATTGGTCCAAGTCTAACTAAATTGATCTTCACTCTAATTCAGAAGGAAGAAATTTATTTCAATTCACCAAATTATTTAAATTCAATTTTTTTTTAAAAAAAAAAGGAATAAACAAAGATCCAGCACTTACCTCCAACTGTCTTAACGTGTCCAGCAAATTAGATCTTTCTTCACAAAGAACTTTAAGTTGCCTTTGTATCTCCGAGAACTCTGAAAGCATAATCTGCTCACAATCCTTCACAAGGTTATCATTGATTCCCTCCTCAAGCAACCGTTTCTTGAGCCTATCAGTTGATATAGACAAATCATGGGGTACAAGGGAGAAATTATCATTTAACGGTCTCAGCGGAAGGAGGCTTCTGGTTGATACCAAAGCTTGTATCCAAGCAGCCCGATCTCTCTCCGTATTAGTTCTCAAATGAAGGGTCTTTGTAGCAGTGAAAATGTAAAATCGTCTGTCATCCGATTTGCTCTCCCGGAATGAAGAGATCTGCTACAAGAATTCAGTTAACAGCCCCATGAGTTATGCAAGAGTTCCATACTGTGGTATGATCACATTGATCACCATGATTTTATATGCCCCATTTCATGGTCACATAAAACAAATTCACAGAATAAATGCATAAGTGAAACATATTATAGAAGTCCATTTCCAGAAATAAAAAGGAATAAATGCTATCAATTCAAGATAATGAGAGCTGAAATGCTCAAAATTGAAGTCTTGAGCCCCTCCCCAAGATAGGGAGCATTATTGCCGATATTTTTCAAAAATCGCCTGTGGAAAAACAAATTTCTGTAAATTAGACCACCGACCTTTAGGCCGTAAAGGTGTAACCTCAGCAGAAGCCAAACCCATTAACCATCAAACACCGGATGATTACACAAAATAACCAGACATTTGAAGCCTCTAATTTATTTTAGCAAAAAAGAAACAAAAATACCAGCCGTAAACCAAACAAAACCAAAATTCTTCACCAAAGACCGTGAGAATTACAACTTTCTAGGGATAAAACAAAGATGAACACCATTTGGATCTACTTGTGCATAGGTGAGTATACACTTAAAAACGACACAGAAGGAAATACCATCATATCCTTTGAGTTTTCACGTGTTTCTAAGCAGTATTCACCATAAAATTCTATACAATCTTAACAAGGAAAACCAACCAACTACTAGTCTCAAGCCCCCGGCATTTTTCTTCTTTTTCTTTGTTTCTTTCAATGCCTTAAAACGGGAAAAACCATGTAAAATCAAAAAGAGAAAGAAATTACCTCTCTATTACGAGACAAACAATGCAAAACTCAAAATAGGACGGCAACAAACAAAACCCACTTCGACATTTCAGAGAAACATTACATCAGCGTCTTTGATTTCTACATGGTCAGTCTAATGCAATATCTCTGTAATAGTAATTATGTAATCAACATAATATTAAAGATTATGATTAAAATTATGAGAATTATTTGTAGTCTAATTATTTCTTTTCCTTAAAAAAACCCTTGCTCCCATCATCACCTTGAGTGAAAAAACAGTATTTTGAGACCTAAGACTACAGCGGCTAGCTAGCAAAAGGGAAGAGGGGTAATAACTAATAAGTTGACGGGAAAGGAAAGAATGAATCTGATTAAAACGTGGGAAGCGAAAGAAAAAGATAGGCAAAAAAGATCAAACCCAAAAGAAGAAAAAAATTGGAAATAAAGATCAGATTTCAAGTAGTTGGAATCTTTGTTGATGGCTTTAAAAAACTTAAAACCATTGTATTGAATACCACTTAAACGATGATGTGACCCCAGCTTAATTCCTAGACCTAAAGCATACGCTATCACAGCCCTCCAAGCCCACCTGCTGATGTGACCCACTCTACATTAACAGCCAGTTAAAAACAGTAAATATATATTAAAATATTACTTTTTTCTGTTTTATCTTATTTGATACAAAGTTAAACTTGAAAATTGAAAATTTTTAGGCTTATTTTCACAGATCATATAGTAAACTACATGACGAACAATGCAAGAAACTTACGGTTCTTGCTCTTCAATTTTTCCACTTTTTTGTTACTTTAGCTCAGATATCAATGCCTATTTTTTCTGTGATTTTTTTTCAGATGCAATTTTTCAGGGTCAGTAAAATTAGTATAAAAATGACTTAATTTAATTGGTAACGCTTCAGTTAATTTTTTTGAATCAAAATATTAGGAATTATTTCTAAAACAAAATTCTATTACCGCCAAACGGATCACTCTGATCATCTGTTTGTTCCTCCTTTTTTTTTTTTGGAATTTTTGAAATTTGATTTTGTTTTTTTCTGATATATACCTTTAAATGAACAATGCCAACGGTTTTCTGGTGTTTCCGTCTTCCGCTACAACTGTCCATCCTCGAAAGCCGATTGGTTGAGATATCACCGATCAATCTGACGTCATCGGGAGGGGGGAGATTTAGAGTCTCCAGCCGGCGAATCTTCGAGTAAGATAAGATTCCATTACGAAGCAAAAACCACCTGGATCTCCATCCTTTGCCATAATTAGTCCACTTGTAGAGAATTCCGGCGACGGTGCCTTCGGATCCTCCCGTCGTCAACCTCGCCGCATTGCCTGTTTCAGATCCGGATAAAGTCTCCGCCGGCATGCTACTAGCTCGAGTCAACGAAGGCTCCGGTGACTGGTCGCCGATGCCGGGACTTTCAAATGATATACAACATAGCGGATGCATTTCCTTCACCCGCATTTTCTTCTCCGATCTTGATCACAACCGAAATTCCTCCAAAATATATATATTCATTCAAGTACTCACTTTTTCCATCGGCAAAACATAGAACCAACTGCTGCAACCAAATTAACAGCAAATCAAAACATCTATTATTAACTTGAAAACCCAAAGCAAAAAAAAAAAAATCATTAAAAAAATGTAGTAAAATTTATTTCAGAGTTCAAAGAAAAGGACTTTTTTTCTTTTTGGAGGTCGAGAAGCTGAGTTGAGAGAGCTAAGCTTGGCTTAGAGCTCTGAAACTGAGAGATCCGTGAAGGAAAGCGGAAGACAAGATGACTAAAATAAGAAACCTATTTATATAAATTTTATTTTTATTAAGCCTGAAGCAACGATCGAAAAATTTATTAATTAAACAAAATATTATTAATTTTCCAAAAATAAATTGTATTTGTAGTGGCAGATTTGTAATTAAGTGGAGAAGAGCTTTTTATCGGGAAGGGATATACCGGGGGTGGAAAATGTATAATATCGGTAAAACTAAAATATCGTTTTCATTTAATTTAATTTAATTATTATTTTTTTCTGTTTTTGAAAAGTACGAGAGGATTGTTGAATAGAAAGGAATTGACAGAAGCATTTACTGCGAAATAATCATGAAATTTTATCCTTAGATTTTTTAACCTTTTTTTAATTCTTTTTTTTTTCGTTTTTAACTTTTTATTTTTACTTTTATCATCATGGTATTTTAACCATAGTTTTGACCCTGACAACAACCTCCAAAAAAAAAAAAAGAAATATTGACGTCATTTATTAAGTGGAAGCTCTCATAAATGTATGAATATTAATTTTTATTAATTAATATTTTAAAAATATTTATATTAATAATATTCTCATAATACATTAAAAATAATAAATAATACTATGACATTTAATATAATATTATTTTAAAGAATATATTAATAAATTTTAAAAATATTTAAAGATAATTGTTAATAAAACTTAATATGTAATTAAAGATTTAAAAAAGCTATTTTTATTGGAATTCAGATTATATTTACAATTATTTTCATTGAGCTGTAGTCATGTAATGTAATGGTTCGTCGATCTCCATGATTAAATTAAAAAAGAAAAGATTACATATGATAAATCGATAATAAAATTTAAAATTTTTTTAATAAAGTGAGACATGTTTTTATAGGTATATAAAATAAAAATATTTTTAAAAATAATTTAATAAAAATTTATCAATTTTTTAAATTTTATAAAATTTTAAAAAAACCTTTCTACAATTAAAAAATTAATAAAAAACTATTTATTTTTACATTTTTATCTAGTATAATTGCTAAAAAAAATTAGTACAAATCTAACGTGTTCCTTACTTTGCACTTATTTTTGCTGTTAATTAATTAATTAATTAATAATTGTTTGTAAAAGTTGGTTGGTGGGTCCAATATACGCTTTTTTTTTTTTTTTTAAGATTAACCTTGAATTAGGTTAAAACTATTTCTCCCAAATCAAATCTTGTAAAGCGCTTTAAATTAATGATTACGCAACAAATCTTAGAATATCTTTAGTTTGGACTCAGTAGAGTGATCGACGCACACTTTTTTCTTCTATTTTGGTAGAAAGGAGATTGCAACATTTAATAGTGTGTGCTTCCATCCTGTTATATGTCCATATTCACGTACATCAAAGATTTCAAATTAAATCCAAACGTAAATAAAACATGGATCAATGATTATAAGAAGATAGTCTTAAATTGTCAGCTACATAAAATTTTAATATTAAATTTTAGATCATATATTTTACCCTTCAATAGTTTTTATTTTTTGAATATTTTATTTTGTTCACTTTTTTTAAAATTTTCAATGACTTAATTATTGAAGTGCATTTTAAAATTTAAATTTTAATATCTTTTTAGGCCACATATAACGATACATTATATAATTTAAAATTATATTTTTATATTTAAAAAATATATCATATTCATAATATATTTTTATATCTAAAATTAT
>JBBYHM010000027.1:15154963-15166315 GCA_038381775.1 Adansonia rubrostipa | reverse complement strand
TGAAGGATTAGGAGTTAGTCCATAGTCATTATTTATAAATTATAAATATTATATAGTTTTGTTTTAAATAATTGAAGCATAGATGAAAAACCCTCGTCTTTCATGCACATATTACTAATATGTATTTGAAAATATTAAATATGATAACACAATAAAATATAAAATATTTTAAATAAAATTATAATATAATAAAATATATAAATATAATATAAATAATTAAATAATTAAATTTAATTTTACGAGACCGACGCCTTTGATTATTGGGCTTAGACAAGTTATTTTAGATAGCATAACATAAACCATGAAACAGGAACACCAAAGCCACGAGCTTAGCCAGCCGAGCGTCAAACTTTTTTGGGGCTTTGATTGGGCTGAGAATTGAGACCCACTTCAAAAGTAAACTATTTTGGGGCTTTGATTGGGCTGAGACTTGAGAGCCACTTCAAAAGTGGGAGATCCAGCTCATTGCAATTTTTTTTTTCACGAGTCTATTACTCCATCGCTAGGGCTCTTTTGATCACTTAAAAAGGGAGCCTAAATATAACGTTAGCTGCATTTATATAAAACAAAATCCTTTCTCTTTTTCTTCTTCAAGTTCATGCAATTTTCTTTGTAAATAATAATAATAATAATAAAAGAAGATCAATATTTGAATGAGTTGGGAAGGCAGGGCAAGGCAACATTCATAGTTATTTCACTTTGTATTCGTATGGACATTAAGCTTAAAATCTTATTGTAGTGATGTGATTGATCATATTAGCTTCATAGCTTACCTGCTTAGGTATTTAATACAACTTTAATTTTTATTTATGAATATAACCTTTAAAATTTGTAATTGTGTTATATATATTTAAATTGTGTTGATGAATTTATTGAAAATTTTAACAATATACTATTAATTTTATTTTGTAAATTAAAAAAAAAATTATGATGCGATCTTCTTAATGCTGCTTTGGTTTTGAACCGAACGTCGAAATATCAGGCGGGCTTCGTAACTATTACAATATATATATATATATTTCCATTTCTATGTTACCTGTGAACTGGCAACTGGCTGTCTCTCTTTCTCTCCCCAAAAATCTGATCTTTTTTCCCGTACAGTTTCTCTCTCTTCCACTCATGAATGATGACGGGTGACCGACAAATCAAATGCTTTTTGGTCTTGTGAGTCATTCGCTCGTTAACCCCTTTCAAGGTGGGCCTTTTTTAAATTTTTTTCTCTGAAAAAACCAAATAAACCCGTCATAAAAGCAAAACTTTATAGCCGTTTCTGTTCTCTCTTCACAAAGTTTCTATCTTTAGACTCTCTGGTTTCTTCTTCTTTTCATTTTGCTTACCAGATAATGTAAAGCCCCAGTAAAGTTTTTGACAAAGATTGTCCATCTACAAATTTTGTGTGACAAACCCAAAATTTTTGTTCCTTGAAGAATGGCTTTTAGTTGGTTCAGGGGTCTGTTCTTATCCACATTGCTCTGCTTTTGAGCTTGTGTTTTGCTGAGGATCCGTTTGTTTTCTATGATTTTGAGGTCTCTTACGTTACTGCTTCTCCTTTGGGTGTTCCCCAACAGGTCTGCTCTTTATTATTTGCTGCTATCTACTTCCTCTTACTACTATTTTCGGTTCATTTTTTTTTTTGGTTTTGCTTAACTTTCATAACTGAGAAATGGTTTGCCTATAGAAGTTTCAACTTTTAGCTTCAGATCTACAAAAAAAAAAAAGTAGCTCCTTTTTGCTTGAATGTTGGTTAGCATTTGAGATTTAAGTGAGCTTTTACTAATGTTGTAGACCTATATGAGTTCTATTAATCGGTGTCTGTACCTGCATTACTTTGTAGGTTATTGCTATAAATAACAAGTTTCCTGGCCCTACTATCAACGCAACAACTAACGACAATGTCGTTGTCAATGTTCAAAACAAATTGGACGAGAGTTTACTCATCCATTGGTAGGATCTTAATTAATTTGCAGTTATATTTGTTGAAGTAAAATCAAAAGTGCAAAGATAGATGGAGTAATTGAATGTTTTGTTTTTTGTTAATGAGTTAGGTCTGGGATTCAGCAGAGGCGTAGTTCATGGCAAGATGGGCTTCCTGGCACTAATTGTCCAATTCCTGCTAAGTGGAACTGGACTTACCATTTCCAGGTTAAGGACCAAATTGGGAGTTTCTTCTACTTCCCTTCACTGAACTTCCAGAGGGCGGCTGGTGGTTTTGGCGGCTTTATTATAAACAATAGGGCTGTTATTCCTATTCCTTTTGACACCCCTGATGGGGACATTACCCTTTTGATTGGTGATTGGTACACACGCAATCACACGGTTAGTAAAGTTACAGGATATTTGTATACATATGTGTGTGTGTGTGTGTGTGTATCCTTTTTAAGGTTGGATTTGGGGTGAAGGAGATAATGCATCTAATGAGGACACCTTTTGGATTCTCTAGGCTTTGAGAAAGGCACTTGATGCTGGAAAAGATCTAGGGATGCCGGATGGAGTTCTTATTAATGGAAAAGGCCCTTACCGATATAATGATTCTCTTGTACCTGATGGCATTGATTATGAAACAATTAACGTCCACCCAGGTGATTATTTCATGCAAGGCATTGTTATGATTTTCTAACTGCTGCTCATATTTCTATAAAAATAACTAACTGGAATTAGTTATTTATGGTAAGTTTTTCAAGCTCCTAAATGATAACACTCCAATATTATGTTGGGCAGGGAAAACTTATCACCTTCGAGTGCACAATGTGGGAATATCAACCTCCTTGAATTTCAGGATTCAGAGCCATAATTTGCTTCTTGCGGAGACCGAGGGATCATATACAGTGCAGCAAAACTATGCTAGCTTAGACGCACATGTAGGACAGTCTTATTCTTTTCTGCTAACCACAGATCAGAATGCAAGTATTGATTACTACATTGTAGCAAGTGCCAGGTTTGTGAATGAATCACAGTGGAAACTAGTTACTGGTGTTGCCATTTTGCGTTATTCCAATTCAAAAGGAAAGGCAGCTGGTCCCCTCCCTGATCCACCACAGGATGAATATGACAAAACCTTTTCAATGAATCAAGCTAGATCTATCAGGTTGGTTTTATTGTGATTCAAGTGCACAAGCGCATTTTTCTCAAAACATTGGAGATTTTGCTCGTATGAGTATCTTGTTAGTGGAGATATACTCATTGAGGCTTCAAACAATGTGATAAGTTTAGGACATGTGAATTATTGACTCTTGACTTTTTTTCTTTTTTTTATTTAGTAATTTGATCTTCACATAACAAAAGGCAGAAACTTGTAAATTAGGTGAGGAATACTTTTTATCTGCTGTACTGCTTTTTGATGGGAAGGAAAGTCTATATTGCTGGTATGAAATAATTTAGAAGAGGAAAATTATCATGGAATTATCACATTATTGTGAAGAATATGTACTTTTAGTATTATTTTAGTTCTCGGTTTTCATCAAATGTTAAAAAAAGGAATTATCTGAATACTTTAGTTGGTTATGCATTCTTACTTTCTGTGTTAAATTATGCAGATGGAATGTATCTGCCAGTGGTGCTCGCCCTAACCTGCAGGGATCTTTTAGGTATGGTTCAATCAATGTGACTGAAATTTTTGTTTTGAGAAACAAGCCACCAGTGACTATTGATGGGAAAAGGCGAACAACACTCAGTGGGATATCTTTCATCAATCCTGCTACACCAATCCGGCTTGCTGACCAGTTCAAGGTTAAGGGAGTATATAAGCTTGATTTTCCCAATAGACCACTTACAGTGCCACCTAAAATGGAAACATCTATAAATAATGGAACATATAGGGGGTTTATGGAAGTTATCCTACAGAACAATGACAACAAGGTGCAGACCTATCACATGAGTGGATATGCATTTTTCGTTGTTGGGTAGGAACTTGTTTCCTTCACACATCATCATGTGTAAAGATATCGTTATGCATTATGGTTTTTAACACTAAATATTCAATCATCTTGTTGCAGAATGGACTATGGAGAGTGGTCAGAGAATAGCAGGGGCACATATAACAAGTGGGATGGCATTGCCCGCACGACAACACAGGTTGGTCATTAGAGACTTCTGCTTTCAGTTTTATTATGCTTCCTTCCAAAGCTTTGGCAAGTTTTCCTTTTGAATTGACATTTTCTAGTACAACAAGGCTGTTTTCAATGACTATAGTCCGTATGGAATGCTATATTAATATTTCAGTTAAGTATAACTTATGGGAGACATCCTAGTCACCGATGGTATGCTGCTGAACTGGTTCATATTGATGCTACCCCTTGTTTGTTTTGACATTTATGCATTGAGCATTAAACCTTAGTACGTTAGTCTCGGACTTGCCGCCAACAATGCCTTCTGAGATTCTTTTGTCAGGAAGGCTCAAATGTAATCTCTTGGTCTATGTAGGTTTATCCTGGTGCATGGACTGCAATCTTGATATCACTCGACAGCGTTGGAGTCTGGAACCTTAGAACAGAAAACCTTGATTCATGGTATCTCGGCCAAGAAACATATGTCAGGGTTGTGAACCCAGAGGCTACAAACAAAACCGAATTGCCTATGCCAGACAATGCCCTCTTTTGTGGTGCCCTCGGCAAATTACAGAAGTAAGCAAAAATGATCCATTTTATGCGAAAGTTTTCTTCTTTAAGTTAGGCCTAAAAATCGATGATGGCTAGTCTCTGATTTCTACTGGTTCCTTTTTCAGGCCGCAGGATATCTCTTTGGCAACATCAATCGCAGGCAGTAGATCGATACTGGTCTTCGGGGTGCTGATGATTGCCTCTGCACCATTTCTCCATTCCCGCTAGTTACTTTCTTTTGGAGTTTCCGTGCTTGTCCGAACCTTGCTTCTCTCATAAATTGTATAAGGTTTGTGGTTGTATGTTTAAGCCTGTAAGTTTAGTCTTTGTTGATATGAATCTTGGGTAATTTTGACACTCTTTTTTTGTTCACAATGTTGTTAATGCTACCAGGGTTCCTTGTTTAATTTATTGAGAATATCATTCTTTTAATACCCGATAATGTAACTACCATTGAAAATTCATCGATTTTCGATACAATTCAACTTTATTTCTAATAGCTTAGTTTGATTTGCTAGTCTATCTTACGAGATATGAAGTGAGATTTAATAAATTTAAAATTTGAATATCGATATTTATAATCTCTTTATTAAAAAAAAAATCAAACACTAAATTAATAAACTATATCATATATGGTGAAGGAACTAGATCATATATAATAAAAGAACATTTGGCTGCATTTTTGTCGTCATTGGCAGCTAACAGCTTTGGATTTCAAATATGGAAATCGAATTCAGTGACTTTAAAAGATTTGATATTCGTGTTAACTTTTGATCTCTTTATTCATGTCCCAAATGGACGGTATTGTAGTAACCTAATTGAAGATTTCATGGTGGCAAAATCAACCCAAGTTTCATCAAAATTTACAGAAATGGTTAAAACTAGATATGGGAATAGAAAAGGGGGGCTTTTCTCTTGTTGTTCATCAATAGATTGACCCATATTATCCTCTTTTAAAAGCGTATGATAATATTATATCATCGAAGAAGGAACGTAGCTTCTTTCAAGTTTCCTCTGCAATGTCACTTGTAGATTGGAAGGGCTAAAATTATGTGGCTAAATTTCATGTCCCATACTCTACAGGACAGGCTTTAAGCATCCCACCCAATAACATGATGAGTCAGTTGCTTGTACCAAAAAAGGACACTGCAATTAGACTTGTTCGTTGCTTCGCAATCCATCTAAATTGATAGATTTAATCCGTATTAGATATAATTTAAGTAAGAATATTTATAATTTGGGCCAGTTAAACAATATTATAAGTAAATTAATTTATGAGTTATGTAATAAACTTAGCTCAATAATCTAATTTTTATTGGGTTAGGTTTAAATAAGAGTATTTATAATTCAAGTTAATTTAACTCGTCTTAAATTATTATTTAACTCATAAAAAAATACTATTTATTTAAATTTTATTAGAACCATTAATATAAAAAATTTAATATTATTTTAAATAATAATATTAGTTTTCAGATTAACTCAACCCGAATCTAGATTAAAAAAAAAAAATTGAAACCGAAAAGATCTCAAACTGCAGTTTGCAAAAACAAAAGCCTTGTTTTTCGTCTTCCTTGTCTTTCTGTCTTGTGGTCTATAACCAATTTCAGTTCATATTTCATACAAAAACTCGATGTCTATCCTCTCACTCTTCAAAGGAGCGGCTCTTAAATTTCTTGATTACGGAAGGAACAATTTTGGCAACAGCCTTACATGTGACATGAGCGGGAAAAAACAAGTTTTGCTGCAATGAAATGAACAAGTGTGTGGTTCTCTTGAGAGATCAACGTCAAAGGGTCTCTCGCCATGTTTTACCCGTGGTCCATTATTCCATAATTCCATGTTTTCAATGTGGTCGCAACTCAAATTAAGATTTTAACATTGACTTGAAGAAATAAGAACTCATATATTCGCCGACTACGTATTTAGACTTATTCTCTTTAGATATTAGATATATAGAATAAAATTTTATATGATCAAATTCTAATAAAATTTATTCAAAAGTATGATTCATTATTTTTATTATTTTTTATAAATTTATATTTTATATAAATATATAATATATTTTATATATTTTATTATATATTATCAATTAATCAAATGATATTATTTTATTAAATTTTTTAAATATTTAATATATAAAAAAAATTATCACTTTTAATAATATGTTACATTTGACGTAAGTAAAAATACATGATACGAAAACAGGTCACGTACTCTTAAGAATTACGTTTCTTAATTTCCTTCTTTTCTGTCCACTCTCCAATGTCGTCGTCGCCTGCCTGGTGCCGACCATTCCGTATCTTTCTCGCGCCTCTCTCCATTCTTGCAATTTTTATTCAAAATTTAAAATTTAAAATTTATTTTAAAATTTAAATTTAATTTTTTTAAAAAATTAAATTATTTAAATGTTAAATTTATTTATTTAATAAAAAATAGTATAATATTTATATTTAATTTTAAATTTAATTATTTATGTTTAAAATTAAATTTGAATTTAAATTTAAATTAAAATTTTTAAATACTGATTAAAAATAAAAAAATTTAATTAAGCTTACAAATTACTTAAATTAAATATTTAAATATTTAAATTTAATTCGTTAAAAAACTTAAATTACTTAAATTTAATTTAACAATAATAAAAATAAATTTAATATTTTTTAACTTGAATCTAAGTAACTTATTAACAAAGGTGTCTATTTACGCCGGTTAACATCTCTCAAATCTCCCGATAAGTAAATAACAGAACCTTGCTCACTTTTTATGCTTCAAATTGGAACCAAGTATCCATCAACTGCCCAAAACCAACCAAGTCACTCTCCTATAAAACCAAACTCAAAATCGTCGAAAAAAACATCAGAACAAGAAACAGAGGCATTATTGCTATAAGATCCATGTCAGAAACAGACACCACTAGCAAATGTGACAAAAACCCATTTCTCAATTTCAGATTTTAACACTACCCATTTGATTATTTTTCGTTTTTCTTGAAAAAAAAAAAGATTATGAAGAAATTTAGAGGGTTCAAACTTGGCTGCAAGCTAGCGAAGGTTTTCAAATGGATCACCCGACCCAAAACAAGAAATCACAGAAATAGTTTCTTTAGACCTCCGACCGGATGCTTCAACGCGTTATCCAGAATCCGCTCTTTTGCGCGGCTTCTTCGACGCGGAACCAAGGGGCTGTGTAATTCCAATTCGAATTTGGGTCCGGGCTATATCCAATTGGGTGAGGACGGACTGAGGAGATCAATAGGGGTACCGAAGGGGCATCTTGTGGTGTACGTGGGCGAATCAGAAGGTGACACTAGGAGGGTGGTTATGCCTCTGATTTATTTTAACCACCCGCTGTTTGGAGCGCTGTTGAAGGAAGCCGAGCGGGTTTACGGGTTCAATCAATCGGGTGGGATCACGTTGCCTTGTGGGATTGCGGAATTTGAGAGGGTTAAGATGAGAATTGCCGATTGGGACCATTGCCGACGGAAACAACACCGTCGTTATTAATGCTATATTTCACTCTGATTTTAATAGCGGATCGAGTTAAGCAAAGTTTTGTGCAAATAGGATGCCTATCATTTTTTTTTTTTTGTTACGACGCTCTATTCTCTCCGTCTTTTTAACAAATTGCAAAGGATTAAGTGAAATTATTTGGTACAATTTATGAGAAACATTGCTTTGAAGGCTCCTTTTCACTCTTTTGTTTCTTGGTTAATATTGCATCATTGAATATGAGTTGTTTCTACAAATCCAAGCTCAAATTATTAGCTATTCATGCAAAAACAGCTAAAGTACACGTACAAGTAAACAATACATCTGTTCCTTTTTGTTTAACATAAATATCGTAATTTAAAAATAAAAAAATTATTAATATTAAAATTTAAATTTTAAAATTAATAAATATAATTTTTTAACGATAATTTTATAAATTAATTAAAATAATACAAAATTTAAATGTGCTCCTCTTTGACATTTAATATTTTTAAACTTATCTTTTACTACTTTTTCAGTCCAACTTTTAAGAGTTTACCATTATTTTATATATTATACATAGATAATATCTATTAGATATTAGAGACACTCCGGACCAACGTTCACTGTAGGTCAATTAGGATTCCTGATCAAATGCATGCACTCGTGTATAATTGATAGTGTCGATTTTTGGAACTGTTGATTTTGACTCGACACTTAGAGGCATTGTTGCACTGAAGCGTCGTTTTATGAAATGTCATTTATAACCAAATTTTAAAGGGTTTAATTGTAGAATGAGAACTCTAATGCTGTGGGATCAAGGTTCTAGAGATTCGTAAACTTTCGCATTGTTTTAAGATGATAACTAAGCTTGTTTCAAAGTTGAATTATGTATTAAAGTCTAAATTAAAATTTAAAAATTTATTCAATATTTTCAAAAGTTTTGATAAAAATATCATATTTGAAAAATAGTATTTGACAAAAAAAGAACTTATTTAAAATATGAGTCAAGCCTTGAGTCTATTGTTCAATATCTGAACTTGGCCTATTTTTTAATTATAAAATAAATATTTTTTATTTTTATTGATTTATATTATTCAAAAATTAAATATACATAATACTATAATATAAATATTAAAAATAAAATAAATTGCCTATACCTAAAAACTTTATAAAAAAATATAAAATTACTAAAAATTAAATAAAAATAATATAATCAAATTAAACAAATTTGAGTTACGTATATATTAATATAAATAAATTTAAATAAAATTTAAAATTAATATCTAAAATCGGACTTCAAATTAATATCATAAATTGAGACAAATCCCAACTCAAACCACAACAACTCTGCTCACAAGCATATGGATCCACCATGTCGCCATCTTTCCACATCACCTAGTTACCATAAAGCTGGGCAGGGCCACAGATTTACCAGTACCAAATTCCTTTTTTATACTTTTGGACGAAAATGCTCGCCAATACCACTCACAGACAGCACACCACTCGATGATTGGTTAAGCCCCTAGGTCATGATGCCCAAGCCCAAACTAGGCCCTCTTGTCTTTGAAGAAAAGTAACCCAGACTCAATGTCATAGTCTGTTTACAAACTGCTGCCAACAAGAAGAAGCAAACTTTTGAAAACTTTCCAACTGAAACTAGTTTTATGAATTTCTAACCACTTGAATTCACATCGCAAAGTACAAAATTTACTGATCTGGGAACAAGAGAAAAAAAAAAAAAAAAGGGTTGAAAATTTCGTTCACATTTAACTCATCTGGACAATTCCAGCAGTGATGTCCAGCTTTTGAATCTTGTTCATCACCATTGGATTCTTCATGTGTGCTCCTGTGCTGCCTTTGGGTTCTCCTGAAAATCAACCAACACCTGCCCACATCACCATTCTTTTTCAGTAAACCATGCAAACAACAAAGAAATCCAAATACGATCACCGCCTTAACCGATTTTTTTTTTTTTCAGTACTTACCTGTCTCATAACAGGATCCGAGAGAATGTTTTGAATTTCTGGATCTTGCATGCCTTGGCCTGCAACATCATACCAACTTAAATTATTGGCCTCCTGAGCAACTTTTAGAACCCAAATGTAGACAAAAACATAAACTAATTCCTCACCTGTCTTTCTTTCAATTCTTCGGGGCTCAAATCACATCGACTAGCTTTGTTAATCTGTCCTCCACATCTGCAAAAATAATTGAGAGAAACAGATAATTAGACGACACTGCTGAAATAGAAACACGATCACAAAAACCTGAGGCAGAAAGTTACACACCTTCTAACACCATCAAGCAATTCCTGTTTTTTCGGATCATGTTTCAACCCTTCCTGGTATGTTTCTAAAGCTTTGTCATACTCCTTCGAGAAGAACTGAACAGAACCCTTTCTTGTGTAACCCTTAGAAAATGTTGGATCAGGCTCAATGCACTTGTCAGCATCTTTCAATGCTTCGGGCAACGCACCCAAATTTATGCAGCATGCAGCTCTATTACTGTATACCTGACAACCCAAAATGGATTTTTAACAGTCAGCATGATCCTAATTTTTGTGCCTTTATCACCGACAAACTCACAAAAACATAACAAGACTTCTTACCTTTGGATCTTTGGGGTTTCTTCTCAATGATTCTGTATAATATTTTACGGCCTCTGGATACTTCTGCAGCTTGAAACATTCATTCCCTACGTATATATTTGTCAAGTCAATAGATAAAAATGATAGGGGCTACAATTTTTCCTCACTCCAACATGAATATTACACATCAACTCGGACCAAACTGAAATGAACAGGATAGCTAAATGCAGCATAACAAAAAACTAAAATTAATGGATAAAGAATACCTTTCTCACGCTCCTCATCAGCTATCTTTGGATCAAAATATTCTTGTTGCTCTAGTTCTTTCTTTGCCTTTTCTGCATCATTTAGTTTCTTCAACGTGTCTGTATTGTGATGCTCAGTAAGAGCTTTCTGGAAAGTCTCCATAGCTGGATCATAATCTTTTGAGCATCTCGCCATCTTCACCAAAGCAGTTCCCTTCCTAGTCAGAGCTTTCGCTATCATTTTAAAGTCTGATCTGAGCTCTCTACCTCTTTCAACGGCCTTGTCACAATCTTTGATGCAGTCCTCATAATGCATTCACGAAGGACAGTAGGCAAGAAAAGGGTATTGAAGTTAGCTATATACAAAACCTGGAGTGAACCATAAACCCTTCAGTAGGTTCATTTCCAAGCACAGAACATACTAAATCCCATGATCTTTGGAGAAGGTTAGAGAGGAT